>MU106262.1:62277-148126 GCA_012274485.2 Sinapis alba
GAAAGGGTCTATTTCAAACCCAACAATTTCAATCGTACCAAATACAACCCGAACTAATAGTCAGTGCTAAATACGATCTTAATTAAAATATAATTAAAAAAAACTATCCGAACTTTTTAAAAAGTGCCTAAATCTACCTTGACTCTAACAGACGTTAGTTAAACGTTAAAAACATAAAACGACGTAGTTTTGATCTCATTTATTTTTTAAAAATTTCATTGTTTATGGGGTTCGGACCTGAGCCATGGTACCCATTTATATGAGTACACTAACCACTAGACTAGCGTAGTTTTTTAGAATATTATTACAAATTTGAAATTATATAAACTATTATATTTCTTCATCTTATCCAATTAAAAATATAGTGATAATTATTTCTGATTTATATATTTAATAAATTTATATTATAGTAAAATATAAATATTAAAATATTTATACTTATACGAAATTAAATATACTTAAAACTTTGAAACTATTTGTAAAATTTTAATATTATATTAAAATCTTAAAAATTGAAATATATTTTTTTCCAAAATTAACATAATATCTCAAAAATTAACATAATTTTTAATATAAAACTTAATATTCAAGTTTTAATAATTTTTAATATAAAACTTATGGAAAAAACTTAATTTTAAAATTCAAGTCTTAACATTTTAAAATAACTTTTAATATAAAACTTAAGGAAAAATAAACTAATTTTAAAATTCGAGTTTTACAATTTTAAAATAATTTAAAACTTGAATATTAAGTTTTATATTAAAAATTATGTTAATTTTGAGATATTATACTATTTTTAAAAAATAAAAAATAATATTCGTGTTTTAAAATTTTAAAATAATATTAATTTTTTATAAACAGTTTCACATTTTTAAATACATTTACTTTATTATAAGTATAAATATTTTAATATTTATATTTTACTATGATATTTTACATTTAATTATCATATATTTAAAATTATTACAAATTTTACTATAATATAAGTTTATTAAATATATAAATCAGAAATAATTATCACTATACTTTTAATTGGATAAGATGAAGAAATATAATAGTTTATATAATCTCAAATTTGTAATAATATAATAAAAAGCTACGCTAGTCTAGTGGTTAGTGTACTCATTTAAATGGGTACCATGGCTCAGGTTCGAACCCCACAAACAACATAATTTTTATAAAATAAATAAGATCAAAACTACGTCGTTTTATGTTTTTAACGTTTAACTAACGTCTGTTAGAGTCAAGGTAGATTTAGGCATTTTTTAAAAAGTTCGGGTAGTTTTTTTGAATTATATTTTAGTTAAGGTCGTATTTAGCACTGACTATTAGTTCAGGTTGTATTTGGCACGATTGAAATTGTTGGGGTTGAAATAGACCATTTTCCCAATTATGGGAGCCATAAACAATTGAGTAATATTTTTTAGGAAAACATTATACAAACATGAGTCTTTTTCTATGTAATTTAGTAAAATATTTTGGAAGCTCTATGCCAATGTTTCATATAGCTATACTCTTAACAACCCCCTACAGGGTCTACTACTCTTATGTGGAACCTAACTAAATTTAGTTTGAGGAAAAACAAGTTAAATTTAGTTGGAGAAATTCCAATCACTCTAATGAAATACTCATCTCATCCTCTTGAAAATGGCATGCTAAGAGCATCTCTAATTTCACTCCATATATTACTGCAAAAAGAAGTAGAAAATGGATCGGAGTAATGAACAAATAAAAAAGTGAGTAATAACTTTTTTGTTTGTTCATTACTCCATTTTGCAATAAATTATGGATATGCTCAAATTACACTATATATTTCAATTAACTTCACAATCTTAGTTTCAATTTTATTAATAATTAATAATGTTTATATTAACTAAGAGCATCTCTAATATAAAACTCCATTTTTTTCCTCTAAAATAGAGTAAAAGTGATTATGAAGTAAATTTGCTCAAACCCTACTCCATTTTTCACTCCTGGAGTAATGAATAAACAAAAAATAGATTATTCCATTAATGGAGTAAACTCCATTATAGAGTGAGAAATGAAGTAGAATTTGAGCAGTTTTTACTTCATATTCACTTTTACTTCATTTTATAGGAAAAATGAAGTTAAGTTGGAAATGCCCTAATAGATTCGAAGACTAAAATAAATCCATTTACAAAAATAAACAAATTTAAAGATTGAATTGAACTAAATAATAAATTCGAATAAAATACTGATAAAGTTTAGTAAATTTTTTAAAAATACATTCTGACGTTTTTAAGTCGTAGATCATAATCTAAATTACTTTATGAGTGAGAACGTATATCTTTGCCTAACACTGATTTATTCAATGTGGAAGATGAGTGGGCTGGCACTATAATAAAAAAAAAGGTTCATATGCGTTTTGTAAAGCGTGTTTTGATTTTTTCTCAAGTTTGACTATGGTGATGCTTTATGTTTATGCAATTTTGATTCCGTGTAATCCCGAAATTACTTGCGAGTTTCCTGTTTCTAGAACCTTAATTCCTTTATCACAATTTACACAGACGTTTGTTCTTTCTTGTTGTTGACCGGAGACTTAGTGTTTTGTACTTAAATGCGTCAGTTGGAGGAGCCAAAAAATAGAGAAAAACTGTGGAGGGAGCTAAAGCTTTGGTGACTAGTGAAGTTATGTCGGTTGTTGTGGAGGTCAGCAGTGTATCACATGTGGCCAATCTGAATAGGAGGTTGAGTACGAACACTCAAGATGAAAATATCTACGAGAAATTGAAGAAGGCATCTCAAGATGGGGACATAGAAAGACTCTACGAGTTGATAACAGAAGAACCAAACATTCTATGTCACTTTGATAAACTGATGTTTTGTGAGACGCCACTACACATTGCAGCTGAAAAAGGGCAAACTCATTTTGCCATGGAGTTAATGATCCTTAAGCCGTCGCTTGCTTCAAAGCTAAACCTATCAGGTTTCAGCCCAATGCATTTAGCTCTACAAAACAACCACATCCGAATAGTGAGAGGGTTAGTGGCAATTGATAGCAGCTTAGTCAGCATTAAGGGAAGAGGAGGGATTACTCCTTTGCATCATGTGGCTCGGTCAGGTGATGCAGAATTGTTAAGTGAGTTCTTGTTCGCTTGTCCTTTTTCCATTCAAGATTTGACGATTAAGTGTGAGACAGTTGTGCATATTGCCGTGAAGAACCAACAGTTGATGGCATTTAAGGTTCTATTGGGATGGATCAAGAGGGTAAACAAAGAGGAAATTTTGGACTGGAAAGATGAAGATGGTAACACAGTCTTCCATATTGCTGCATCGATAAATCAGACTGAGGTAAAATGTCTCTCTTATCTCCATTTTTTTACTCCTTGAAGATGGATAGGTATGCTTCTTAACTAAGGAACATTGGTTTAGTTGTTTCAAAAGTTGATTGGTTTCTACGCAGTACCGGCCCTGGTCTAAAGCTGGTAAAGCTAGGTCTTTAGGTGTCAAAATACATTAACAATTTAAGGGCATCAATTTTTAAATATTGCTTATAGTCTAGTGGTTGAGTACAACAGTCTAGGATTAAACGTCACCTCTTCGAAATGAGTTTGAGCATATATTTGTTTACATTTCATATTCTTAAATGTTTGCTTGAGGTTTGCTCGATTTTTGTAGGTAATGAAGTTACTGCGTAGAACCGTTAAAATAAAAGCCAAGAACTTGGATGGCAAAACCGCTATGGACTTACTCCAAGCTCACAAATCTCCTTGCTTCCCTGAAGCAAGAAAACTTCTCCACAATGTTAAAGAAAGACTATTTTGTCGTTCCACAATAACTCTTGCAGGATACTTGAGCAAAAATCTATCATTTATTGAGAAACGGAACAATCTCTTGGGTCTGAGCAACCTGAGCTTGACTAGAGAGAGTTCTGTAAACACTAGCCACCTCCGAGATGCAATACTCGTGGTGGCTATACTGATAGTAACTGCAACATACCAGGCTGGTCTCAGCCCTCCTGGAGGTTTTTGGCAGGATACTTCCAGTAACCACTTCGCTGGGGAGATGACTATGGGTTCTAGAACTGCCTTGTTTTTTATGGTCATAAACATGTTTGCCTTCTTATCATCTCTATATGTGATCATAGTCCTCATAATTGGACTCCCCATGTGGAAGTTGATTTATGGTTCAGTGGCGGGTATAGGTATCGTTATGTTCGCATCATACCTCGTTATATTCCCGAGTCCAGATGTTTCATTATCAAAGTTAGTCTTTATCTTTTCATTACCATTGATGATAGGAACCATGCTGTTTGCTACTTACATGGCATTCATTGTTGATAAAAGTCGCCGGCACCAAGTTGACTTCCCGGCGAGCTGCTTCAGAGTATCTGATTCAGCGCATCCTGTATATCTTTTACTATGTAGTGGGATTTGTGTTAGTGTTTTTTTTCTTTATATAGGTTGGCCGTTTTCTATATGAGGGTTTGGTTATTTTTATGTGTTGGAAGTATCATAGTTTTCTTTATCTATGTTGTTATTTATAGCATTCTTCCTTAATTTAATTTAGAACATTGAGTTATTCTTTTTTCTCAACGATCTTCAGATATGGCTACGAGCATGAGCTATCACTTTCATCAAAGCTCAAGCTAACATCAAGAATCTCCTGTAATCTCCCCAGGCTTTAATCAGTTTACGTTCGTATCTGATCACACCTTCTATTTCCCATACCTACAACAAGTCAATATTATCTTAGTCTATTTTTTTTTCCTAGGAGTTTGTTATCAAGTTCCAAAAGCCTCAAAAGAAAGAATTTCTCCTTACCATGGTAATAACAAGACCCAGTGGCTGAGCCATCCCAATCGTTTTAGGAGGGTCAAACTCATAATTAGTACTTATTAGATGCGTCAACGACTCAACATACCCAAATTCGTAGCATTATCTAGTTCTAATAAAAAAAATATGTAAACTTTTATTTAAAAAATTATCATTTCTTTACGCTGAATTCATCAATTATTTACGTTCTCATTGACTTTTTTTCTTTGTAATTACCTTTAGTCATTCAATAAAATGTCCTTCAAATCATCCACCATCGAATTTGTATATACGTCTCGTACGTGCCGAATTCAGATTAAATAGTTAGCATCGTTTGTGAAGAATTAGAATGTAACAGCCGAAAACTCGGTCCAGTTGTGCCGGCTCAAAACTCGGCCTAGTTGTTTCGACCCATCAACATCCATGCCCATTCCAGAAATCCCTAAGTATTCATCTATATACGGATCTCTCCAATTTTATTTTCCTACGAAAATCTCAATGCATCAAAACTTTGCAGAAACCGAACCGTTGTTGAGATCAGAAACTGTACCGCCTCAGATGTCGCATCCCAATGCCAGATCGGACATCCCAATCTCACCACAATGATGAAAAACATGATGGAGTGTCTTAATCAACAAGAAATTTTAAACAAAGTAACCAATGATCGCCTAGACGCGATAGCTGCAGCCTTCACGATGCTTGCCGCAGAGGGTGACGAACCTAAAACCACAAGGTGGTAACCCTTCCAGACAAACAATCTGGTAGGTCAGGGAGCCGACCAAAAAACAAACTGACAAATCACTGTTCTTCAGAATCAAATACATGATATCTCCTTGAAGATCCACTAGGTAAAAAGTTAACCTCCCGAGATTGAGCGTGTCATCACCAGAACACAGTATAAGCTGAGAGTCCCATCTTTTGCAGGAGACACTGATCCCATCGATCACATAACTGCGCTCAACATAGCCATGGAACAAGCATACTTTACACTTGAGGAAAAAGATGCAGGGTACTGTCAGCTATTCATGGAGAGTCTCAGTGGACTTGCTTTGACATGGTTCTCAAGGATCCCAGAGAACTCCATCGATAGTTTTTGTGATTTATCTACTGAGTTCATGAAGAATTATTATATGTTCATGTGGCACGGATCCTCAGAAACTGACCTATGGACGATGTTGCAAGGCGCATGACAAGGGCTCATGGATTTATGAAAAAATTCAAAGGATTGGTCTCCAATGTGCACGTTCCAGACACCACAACAATGGAGGCTCTATGTACACAATTTGGATACATTTCCCTTCCGGGAAGATCTATACTTCAACAAAAGCATCACATTGGAGGAGGACGCTCTTCATCGCACCAATTGCTTCATCAATATGGAGGAAGACAAGAAAACTTACATGATAAACCATAATGCGATGAAGATAGTCAATGAAAAAGCAGCCGATGCTTATCAAGAATCCCAACATCATTCTTCATACGGTAAGAAGGACAAGAAGAAGTCGGCCATCTACTCTTTCACCAAGACCGAGCCTATCGACTCAGCTGCAATGCACCAGACAAACCATGGAACTTCTAAGACATACATATAAACGGATCGGCACCTAAGACGTATGACGAGACTAAATACTGCAACTATAATAAAAGAGACAACATTAGAGAGTGCAAACAACTCCAAGATGCACTCTTTTCATCATTCAACAAAGGAGCAATAACCTCCGACCCTCTGAAGCAGAAAACCACGAAAAAGAAAATCTGGAGCAAAAGGCAAAGATAGATTTTGACATAAGTCCCATGATCGATCTCAGCTTGACCGCCCCAAAGACCAAGAAAAGACTGTGAATCACATGAGGTATCAATATGATCATAGCAGAATTGATTTGACAGCTTGAGGCTATTACACCGGGTCGTACAAGCTGTCGTCACTCTGTTTTTGTCATGTTTTGCCTGAGTTCTTGATGACCGTTGGGAGATGATGTTGGGCTGACTTGCAGATGTTGAATTCGTCTTGGGCTTGTTCTTCTCGAGGCCCATCTTGCTCTTTCCTTTATCGCAAGCCACGTCGTTTTGCAGAGAAGCGTTAATAACCCCAACAAAAAAATCTTGGTCAATTGGATTTTCAACTTGACCCTAACTCTGAGCTTAAGGAACCTGATTACGTCTTTTACAATGCTTTGCAAAGACCACATAACACAGTGAATCGGCAACATAGACAGCTTCAACCCGTGCACATCGTTAAAGGACCAAGCTGAAATTAAAGCCTACAAACTGTGACCAGACTTTGATCCCTAATATAACATGAGACTTGAAAAGTACCAAACATAAATAAAATATATGTTGGTTTAAAGGAGCATAAATAAAATAAACTAAAAAGAGAAAAATACTTTCTTCCATTACAAGAAACATAGTAGCCCTAGTTTTCCTAGTTTTCCTAGTTTCAAATCTCTCTCTGTGTACAAACTAGATAATTAATCTTTCTCATCCTCTCAAAGATCTAAACAATTTCGGTATAACTAAACAGAATATTTTGAAATTAGGTGAACAAGTTTACAAGTTAGTAAACCGAGATTCACACTCGCACTTTCTACTCATTCCAAAGAATAGTTCGAAACCAAAATGTTTGCCGGAGAAGCTGAGTGGATATAGACAAACTCCATGCTTTTTCCTGCCGGTAATGATTGCATCCATGAAGGAAAACCAAATGTATTTCCGGTTTTCGTCACACCCCAAATTGGACCATATAGCTTGGTGATTGATATCTTCAAATTTTTCAACGTTTTTGTAGATCTATTGGTTAGTTTCGTTGAGTATCGGTGATAAACCTTTCCTTCATTCTTCCATGAGCTCATCATCTTCTGCGATATGGTAATGGGACTAGGAGAAGCTGCTAAACAAGAAACAAATTGGTTTAAGTTCTTAAACCGAATTGAATTAATTTTTTCACAATGAGTTGGCATAAGAAATATAAAGATGACAAACCAGGAGGTATAGTCGGTTTGCTTTTTGGTGCCGGTGCTGGCTTTATGATAACCGGACTTGGAGTTGGACTAACACCTGAAATAGAAACCCGGTTAGTAATGACCGGTTAACCGAATTGACTTGAAACTGAAATGTTACAGCAGAAAATTTAACCAAAATAACGGTAACTATTAGTTGAGCCTCGTTTATTATACAAAAAGATATTAATCAGACAAGGCACTCCGTCACTTTTGAATTCAATTCTCGTTCGAGAGACTATTTACATTGCGTGTATGTCCGACAAAGAGGTGAAACCACTTTTTCTTACACAAAAAAACTGTTAATCAGACAATGTAATCTTTAAATTACCTGGAAGTCGCTGGTCAAAACCGGTCGGACCTGAAATTAACCGCGCTAGTACACCAAGAAGAGGCGCATTGTTGTAAGTCGTCGGTTCGGTTTGCTCGTAATTGTCCCGGTTGTCAGCAAAGTTATCGTAGGCGTCGGGTCCACCCACGAGGGCTCCGGTCAAGACGTTCGGGTCGTTTGCTTTGCGGCTGTACCACTTGGCGTAACCACCTCGACAAGTCACGAACTTTTGATTGACTTTAAAGGAGACAATCGACGAACCACGATGATGAACTTGTCGAGGATAGTTATGTCCGTATCCTACCGTGTAGCTCGTCCCTCTAGGGTTGTCTCCGAGAATGTAATCCACCTGATTATTTTCGACTTTATTTTAGTATTCCCGATTTGGGGGTGAATAAGTAAATGAGGAAACATATGGGGCAAACCTGTGATTTAGAGAAATCAAGGAGTTGGGATGGAGAAATATTTCCTTGAGAACAACGGAGGTTTCTTTTGGAGGAAGAGAGATAATCAGAGTAAACGGCGGTCAAGAAAGAGGCACTAGTGACGAACTGCATGTTGTTCCACCGTTGTCGGAAAATCAAACCGCCGGGAGTTTTCTGAATGTTCTTTGTGCTTTTACCTAACATAGAACACATAAACTGTTCTGCTTTCTCTTGGTACCTCTCGAACACAGCCGTGTGTTCTCCAGCTTTCCCTTGCACTAAAACCTATTAACAAAAGCAAATGGACAATTTTCTTAAATAGCAATTTTTAAATTTTTGTCACAAAAATACCATTAGCAAAAATAAAATGACTAAAATAGTCTTTTTTAATTTTAAATTTTGAATATTTATTTTTTATTTTTTGAAATTTGAAACCACATTAACTCTAAACCTTAAGTCTAAATTAATTAATTCTAGTGATATAAATGCATATTTTATCTTTTAATAAAAGATAGTTTGGTCATTTTTCTCATTGAATGCTATTTTGTGAAAATAAAATTATTTAAAGGAATTTCTGAAAGCAAATTTTAAGTAACAGAAAATTAAGTAAACCAAATCAAACCGGTTGAATTTAAATGACTACCTTAGCAACAAGGGTCTGGACACCGGCGTATTTAACATCCCATCCAAACTCCCTCATCGACCAGCCCGTACCACCCATTGAGTCGCCGTTCTTGCCGAGGTAATCCAAATAATATTTATCATTGGTTGCTTGGTATAACCACGCAGCAGCCCACAGTAATTCATCCTGGTCAAATACAGAAATTAAGTAAAAAATTATAAATCAAGGAATGTTATTTAGTTATATGGTTGGATATAAACGCAGCGTTTTCTACATTGTAACCGCTGACTGAGCCATAGTACTTCTGTACCACCGTGATGCTGCTGTCGTACTTGCCCCTATATTTGTCCGCAAATTCAAATAGCTGCCAACATAAGATAAGAGTAGAGTTGCAATCAGTGGTAATATCGTAAATATCATCAAGTGAGAGGTTAAATTTACGACCTATGTTTCTTGCACATGAATTTTTTTTCAAAAACCTGTTTTAATTTTATCATAGCACTGAAATCAAGTATCTAGCATTTAAGGCTTTGTATATTGTAGACGCAAACTCAAGCCATGTGCTTAACCGAACTATATATCACTAAACCGGGATTTAAAATTTTGGTGTCTTGCTCGGCCTTTTTGATTAATGTGAAGAGGTTCAAGAACCTGATGAGCGTGGCGGAGTAGCTCGGCAGAGTATGAAGGGTCAGAGCGACGGAAAACAATGGAAGCGGCAGCCATTGCGGCAGCGGTTTCTCCAGCAAGATCAGAACCAGGATTGTTCCGATCAATCTTGTAAGCCTTACGGTCAGTGGTCATTTCCTCTGGCCTTTGCCAACAGTAATGATCCGACTTACCATCTCCCACCTATACAGTTACAAACATCAACACAAATTTAAATTAAAACAATTCTCTCAGATAGCATATATTTAAGTTTTTGTCAAAAAAATACATTCGAAAAATAAAATGATCAAAATAATCCTTTTTATTTTGAAATTTTGAATATTTATTTTTTATTTTTTAAAATTTGAAATTTCATCCCTAAAACTCACCACTTAGCTCTAAATTCTAAGTCTATACTCCCTCCGTTTCATATTACTTTTCGTCGTAGGGAAAAATTTTCGTTTCAAAATAAGTGTCGTTTTAGAGTTTCAATGCAAAACTCATTAATAAGATTCTCTAATTTATTTTTCTATTGGTTGAAAAATGGTTAGGTGTATAGGTAATTGTGTTTTTATTTTGGAAATATACAAAATTATATATTTTATTAATATGTGTGCATAAACCTAAAACGATAAGTTATATGAAACGGAGGGAGTATTAGTTAACTCTGGAGGTATAAATACATATTTTACCATTTAATAAAAACTATTTTGATCATTTTCCTTGAATATTTTTTTTGTTAAAAAAAACTTAAAAAAACTATCTAATGGAATTTTACTTAAAATTATCTAGATAGATATTAATGAAAATGTGTATTGTTATTGTTACCTCTCCGTAGAGGACGTTAGGTTCAGGGTGAGCTTTAATAAAATAATCAGTTCCCCACTTAACAGCGTCAATAGCATTGCCAAGTTCACCGTTAGACTCAAGCTGGCTACCGTATTCTATGATGCTCCAACACATTGTCGTTACCGTGAAAGCCATTGGCAGCCCAAATTTCACATTGTCTCCAGCGTCGTAATACCCTCCCACTAAATCCACCTGCTCAATTAAATATGTTTTTTTCAATTTATCTATTTAGGAAAGCAATATTTTTTAGCATTTGTCAATGTTTTAAGAGTCGGCTTCTTACATATTAAGGGGGCTGCTTAGGGGAGTGCTTAAGAGAGGTGCTTAGAGAAAAAATAATTTAATAGTGGATAGGTCCCACACAAAAAATAAGAATTCTTGCTTATGGAACTTATTTAAGAGCTAGTGTTTGTACTGTTTGCGAGTCTTACTAACACATGGCGGTCCACAATTGGTCCGTTTTTTTTTTCTAAAATCAGAAAAAGGAAAAAAAAAAAAATTAAGCAAGGGAAAATTGGTCAACTTTTATGGTTGAAGATGACCTTAGGTAGCCAAACCCATCGAGACACTTCCATTTGATTATATATAGTTTTTTTAAAATTGGTCAACGGAGAGTAGACCGTTTTGTTTTGGATCTCGGCACCGATATGTATATATTTAAAAATAAAGAAATACAATAAAATAGTCATATGGTTAAATAATCTAGATTTAGGAGTTCAAAGTTAAAGGGTTGTGTTTAGAAGTTAGAGTTTCAAATTTCAAATTTCAAAAAATAAAAAATTAAATATTACAAATAAAAAGACTATATTGGTCTTTTAGTACTATTTTTGTAACAAAAACTTAAAAATAGATTATTTGAAATTTTTTTAAAATATTCGTATGTATAAATATTACAAAAACTGGAGGATATTATTTTTGTACAAAAAATGGAAAACAAATCCAATGAAACGAGTTTAATTGATCAGGCAGTAAGTTCTTTTTCTAAATGACGATTAATGCATATCGAGTTTTCTAAAAAAATACTGGTAGCATTAGTTAGCATTATACGACTTTGAGTGTATTAAATAAAAAGGGAACTTACGCCGCTGGATTTGCCGTCGTTAAGACCGGAGTGAGATCGCCATGAAACTCTCTGGTTTGGAGGGAGGTGTCCTGATCTCTGAGCTTCAAAGAAGAGTATGCTTTTGCTCAGAGCTTGTTTATAGTCGTGCCTTGAAACTACAAACTGAACTAACCCAAGAAAAACAAGAACTGAAATGGTGGAAGTGGAAGAACCCATTAATTATATGTCTTTTGTGAAATTTTGGAGCAAAGTTTAATAGTGGGTCCTGCTCGGACTATGTTAAATTTAATTTCTTGGATCTGTTCATGAAAACTTTGATCCTTTTAAAATGTAGAGATAGAGAGAGATGGTTTGGTGAAGGGAGATGAGAAAATGGGAGGTTTATATGGAAGAACGTAAAGGAAGGTACCAGGAGGAGGGAAACCGGCAAATTTGATTAATGATTTAAAACAAATTATCGATGTTTTTAAATTTGCAAGTGTATTCGACATCTTACTTTTTTGTAGTATTAGACAAAAATTTGAATTAATTTTAAAAGAGGACAATCATAGTTGTCCTTCCACCCATTACGGAAGCTCCGAATCTTCCATGCATCAAAACAAATGCCACAGAATGTTATCACCCCATCGTTTTTTTTTTTTTAAATGAACAACTTGTTTTCCGTCATAAAAAACTTGTTTTCTGTCTTCAGATCTTAATTATTATTTTTGTTGGCTGAAACTACTACTTTTCATTCATTACTGATTACATCGCTTTCTTATCATCCTCAGATATTTATTCTTAACCATTACTACTCCCATACAAGTAAAAGGGTTATTATATTCTTGTCGAAAATAATACTAAAACATGATTGATAAAAATTGATAGAAATTTGATATAAACTTTTAACTTTTAAAAATAAATCTACATCATAATTGATAAAATTTAGTAATTTAAAAATAAATAAAGCTAAAAGAATGAAAATAAAGCCCAACTAATCATCTCTATTACTTTTTTTATTATTGATAACGACAAAAATATAAACCTGTAAACAGTAAAAAACTTAACCTTGATTTATGAGGATACATTTAATAGATGGATTAATCACAACCTTCATATTGAAAATATTCTTATATTTACAACTAAAAGAATATCATATACCAAATGCGGGAGGTGTTTTGACCGATCGAACTTTCCAACTAAATGCCGAATAGTGGGACTACGGATGATTAGAGCCATATGACAAACAACACACGCTACGAATCTAATTCTCCATCCACTAAATAATATTTTATCAATAGTTAATAAAGTTGCACAGCCGTCAAAACAAATAAAAATAACTATAACTAATTGTAAGTAATTTTGTTTAAAAGCATAAATATTTTAAAAATTATTATTTTTAAGAAATATCATTTAATTAATTAATTTAATTAATTATAAAAAATTAATATTATTTTAATGATCATATAATATCTAATAAATGAAAAAGTGTATATGTAAATTTTTTGTATTATGAAATATTTTTTTTTTGCTAAAATTATCTATAATTAAAAACAGAGAGAGTATTGTTCACAAAAAAATTAACATGTGGGAGCAGAGAAATATGAAAGTCGATAATGAGAGTGAGATATAAAGAAGAAAGTAAACGGTGAGTCACACATTTTCCTTTAAATTGGATGTTACCAACCGCAGACACCGTCTGCCAAAAATGGAAGTGGTAGAAAGAAAGAATCGAACGCTTCAGGAAATGGTCAGAGCCATGTTACATGGGAACAATGTTCCTACCAGATTTTGGGCTAAAGCCATCAACACTGTATGCTATATCATCAATAGTGTGTATGTAAGATGAGGAACTAAAATGACTCTATATGAATTTTGGAAAGGAAAACCACCAAACTTGAGTTACTTTCATGTATTTCAGTGCATATGCTACATTTTGAATGATAAAGATCAGTTGGGTAAGTTTGATTCAAAGAGTGATGAATGAATATTTCTCGGTTATTATACCAACATCATGGCTTACCAGGTATACAACAAGAGAACCTTTTACTTAGGAGATATTGTAAATGTTGTGTTTGGTGATAATCAAAGTCTATTGCTAGAACCAACTGAGACACATCAAGAGGAAAAGAAACCCACATATGAGGAAATGGATGTGAATCATGTAAGTGATGATGAAGCCAGCAAGAAGGAAGAGGTAAAAAAGGAAGAACCAGCCCTGACATAAGTTCATCGTAACCATTTTGTGGATGATGTTATTGGTGATCTAAATGAAGGAAGAAAAACTCAGAACAAGCAGATTGACTTTAAAGCCATGGTAAAACTGACTTATTTTATTTTGTTAATCGAGCCAAAAACCATAAATGAGGCTCTGAGTGATGAGTTCTGGACAAACTCCATGAAAAACTTGAATAATTTGCTAAGCTAGACGTTTGGGACTTGTGTCCAAAGCCAGAAGGTGTGAATCTGGTTGTACGAAATGGATCTTCAAAAACAAGATATATGAAGAAGGAAATGTTATCCGAAGCAAGTCAAGGCTTGTGGCTCAGGGGTACTCTCAAATTGAAGGAATTGATTTCGACGAAGCATTTGCGTCAGTAGCACGCCTTGAATCTATCCAACTCATGTTTGGAATCGCCTGCAGACTGAGAATCAAGTTGTATTAGATGGATGTTAAGAGTGCTTTTCTGCATGAGGTATTGCAAGAAGAAGTGTATGTTGTACAATCTAAAGGGTTTGAAGATCCAAAGTATTTGGATTATGTCTAAAAGCTAAAGAGAGCTCTGTATGGACTAAAATAGGCTCCAAGAGCATGGTATGAACGACTTACACATTTTCTTCTCTCAGCTAGATTCAAGAGATCAGTGCAGACAGGACGTTGTTTATCATAAATCAGGAAGCATACATTCTGATTGCTCAGATATATGTTGATGACATAATCTTTGGAGCCATGAAACATAGCCTAATTGACATGTTTGTGAAAACCATGATCAAGGAATTCAAAATGAGCACGAATGGAGAATTAACTACTTTCTTGGACTATAAGTGAAACAAATGAGGGTGGTATCTTCATCTCTCATAGCACTTGTTAAAAAATTCGACATGGAGACGAGTAAGACTGCGCGAACTCCTATGAGTACAACAGTCAAGCTGAGTAAAGATGAAGAAGGTACAAAAGTGTATGAGAAACTCTACAGGGCAATGATAGACAGCTTGTTATATCTCACATCGAGTAGGCTTGGCTTGTGTCTGAGTGTGGGGTTGTGTGCTAGGTATCATGCCAACCGGAAAGTCTCACATCTTCAAGCAGTAAAACTTATTATTAAATACGTGAGAGGTACTCTGAACTACGGTATGAACTATTCAATCAAAACCAAAACAAATCTTGCTGTTTTTTGTATTGCAGACTAGGCAGGGTGCTTGTATGATAGGAAGAGTACATCAGGTGGGTGTTTTTTTCTTAAAAATAATGTAATATCTTGGCATAATAAGAAACAAAACTGTGTGTCCCTATCTACTGCCGAAATAGAATATATCGCTCTTGGAAGTTATTGCACTCAACTCTTATGGATGCGTCACATTCTTAATGACTATGGTACCAACACTCACTCTTTTCTTGTGCATTGTGATAATAAAAGTGCCATAGACATATCGAAATACCATGTTCATCACGCTAGAACAAAACATGTTGATATCACGCATCATTTTGTTAGAGAACTAGTTGAGGAGAAACTTACAATCATTGAACATGTACCATTTGAGAAACAACTAGCTGATATATTTACAAAACCCTTAGATCTCAATACCTTTTTGCATTTGCGAAAGGCGTTGGGAATCTGTGAACAATGATGAGTAAAAGTCTTAGATGATTTTCTCCTAAATAGTAAAACCCCATGACCATAAAAATGTTTGTGTTTCACTTGTGGAAAGTGTCAACCTACTACAGTCTTATCTCGGTTGTGACAAGATCATTGACATAAAGATAAACACTCACATTGGATTAGGCTGTTACAACAATTTACATCTGACTGTGAACACTGTTTGGACTGAGAACAAGTTTAAATCAGTGGAAATAGACTGACTACTGCTTGTAATGCCATAGTATACATGATTGATAATCATGCTAGTAAGTTGGTAGATAGTTATGAAGAATCTGGTGAATCTCCAGAGCTTGTTCACTCATGTTGAAAAGAAAGTCAACATAAGAGTAAATGTGAAAGTTGTTTAAAAGAAAATTTCTAAAATATGAATGCATCTCGGTTGAGAAACGCAGTATCTGATAAATGTATTATGAAAGTAAAGATATATCAACAAGCTCTAAAACAACATAATATCTTTCGATGACCAAAGTCACTCCTACTGAGTCACTTGACTAATTTGAGATTGTCACAAACTGAAACTGTAGGAAAGAGACAATTACATAAGATAGGTATGAATGTGTCTTGACTAAGAATTACAGTACCATGTTAAAACATATACGATTATGTGTTAGTGGAGGTGTTTATACGGAGTTAAAATGATTCATGTGTTGTACAACTCATAACTTTTTTTATATTCGTATTAATCTAAGTGTAAGTATGGTTATGGATCAATGTTGTTTTGATTGCATTGGATCACTCATAGTTAATCTACAAAGGCCTCGATTTGGAAATGTTTTGGGCTTTTCTCGATTGTCTTGGCCCAAAAGTTGTCACGTACATCATAAAAGTTGGGCCTGACGATTTATTGAGCCTCAGTTTCCTAAAAAGACCGAGTGTGTTGTTCACACCACAAGAGAATATAAAAGTTGTGATAAGACAGCTGAGTGTCTCAGTTCTCTTATTCTCTCAAACCCCGAAGTTAATCTTCAAGATATTCTCTCAATTTTCTCTTGATTCTCTCTCATTTCTCTCTCTAAAAATGGCCAACTCCTCCTCTTCATGTGTTGCTAGCTCGATCCATCGTCGTCCTCGACGTGAACCTTTTTTGACACAGACTTACAATTCAGATGTTTCCATACTCTTTCTTTCCTTTGAACAATGTCTTTGGATGTTCCATGAATAGTTCGTCCGAGCTCTCAGACCTGTCAGAGCACGATCTCGTGGTCATGAAAATGATGATGCTCGTATCAGGTATTATGAACTGTGTCTAGGAGGGTTTGTAGTTCAGGGATCTATCTGTCCCAGTGACTCTGATCTAGATGTGGCTCTTAGGATCATAGATAGCGTAGGTTGGGTTTACATAGTGATGCATGTGCATCCTTTCTGTCCTAGGGTGGTTAGAGAACTCATCGCAACAAACCGTACTCTGCGTTTGAATTTTCATTTGAGGATGTCTCTTTGAGTTTGATCCAACTGTGATAAATCAAGTATTTATGACACGCCGGTGGATCAATCCTTTCATTGGGAGGATGTTGATTTTATGCAGGCTATCATTCATCTCACTAGTTGCTGGTGTAATGGTTGGACATGGTTCTCTCTCACCTTGCTTGTGTCTCCATATCACGTATTATATCATGTTTGTAAGCAAAACTGGCTTCCGAACCCGGTCCTAATACCGATGCTATGATCAAGGATCGACTTCGTCTTGTGTTTGCAATTGCCAACCAGAAGTCTATTGACTTTGGAGAGCTTGTGTACAATCAAGTCATTGAGCTCTCTTGTAAGGTTGATCAATCCACAAAGATCATCTTTCCTAATCTGATTTACCAAATGCTCACTTTTCAGAGGGAAATGTCGGTGCTTCCAGGTGATGAAGACCCAATTGGTGAGGCCATTCACATATGGGGGATAGCCGCTGATAATCCAGAACTCAACAACAATGAATCAACGGGACGCAAACGGATTGAATGAAATGTGTGTCTTGTTCTATGTTTTTTGTCTGATAGGTCTCTCATTCATGGGGAGATAATATGTTTCTTAATCATCGGAGTACTTGGTTTATTATTTTATTTTATTTTGAACTTGCAAATTCGGCATCGGTCTATAATGACTAAACTTTTTAAGCACTTGAATGTTAATCATCAGAATACGTGATGTTATGAATAATCGTGTTGATTTGATTAATGCTAAGTGTAGCTCGAGTTTGGATATTGTAAATTTTGGCAGGATGATGAATGTGATGGCATATGCAAACAAAAAAGGGAGATTGTAAGTTCAAGGTTCTGAGTAAACGATATGGTGGTTGAAATTTGCAAATCAGTTCAAAGATATGGAAGCGTAAATAAAGAAAAGTAAATATTCGACGATCACATTAAGTTGAAAGTATAAAATAAAAGTGAAGCACTAAAAGAAGGTAAGGTTTTCCAAGAAAGAAAAGGCATAGCCGTCCAAAAAAAGAAAAGGTTTATAGGGTTGTTATTGATCAGTAACGTGTGGATCAAGCAACATGTGTGTTAACTTGAGTTTAGAGGGTAGTTAGAAATTGGTTAGTCATGATATATGAGTTGGTATAGTCTCATAAACCTGACTGAACAAGATTGATTAGTTTGTTTAATTGATTTCTAATAAATGTATGTATTGAAGTTGACTGTTCTGAATATATATGTGTTCTAGATATTTCAAGTCATGCTTCAAACTGCATAAACCCTAAAATATACTCGATCATTGGTGCCATCGATGGGCAGTTAGATTGATGAGCTAGTCTTAGTTACATTTTCTTGGAGAACTTGAAATGAAGACTATCACCCAACCAATGTAGTGTTTTGCTCGTCGTCTTCAATCGACATAGCCTTAATGGCCTTGTGAAGTGATCTAGCCATGGCAACCAATCAATGTCAGGTGAATTTTGGAAGCCAGTACAAACTGAATTTTGGTTATAGATCAAGCTACGATACAATATTTTGCTTCAAAAATTTTGGGAAAATCATATCAATGTACACATGAATTTTTTTTTTTTTTTATTATCAGCAGGTTTGGACCGAAATCTTAATTCCCTAAATCCGAAACCATAACATGTAATATTAGTTTTGTTCTAGCAATCAATCACAACTGAGAATCTCTGACCTAGAGTTCTTTCTAGTTGAGCTAATAATCGATGGAGCCCTACGTATGATTAACAAGCTCTGAAGAGAATAGTTAAATTTCCAGATAAGAAAGGTAAATAGACTATTTGGAAATAAAAAGTATTGTTTACAATAAAAGCTGTCATATAAATATTGTTCTTCACGTGCTATATTAAGGCTGTTATACAGATTACAAATGTCATGCACGTGTATGTAAAATTTTCAGTTTTACTCGAAAGATCTGTCCAGCCGTAGTTTTGGGCACTTTAATATAAAACCTGAAAATCAATTTGAATTTGAATTATTTGCACTCTATACTCGGATTCAACTCTCATTTAATACTGCTTCTGAATGTATAAGATGGACATACAAAAATGACAGGTGAATCCTGATACAGACAGCGTAGCTAAACTTTCTTTTGTTGTCAACGCGTAGGTAAGTAATATATTGTTAAACTAATATTCCTTTTGGTTCTTTATAATGTATGTTTTGTGTTTTTACATATATTTAAAATTTTGATGATAAGTATATTATTTTTGTAATTATTTTTAAAAAATTAGACCAATAGTATATTAATTAGTACAATTAACTTTTTAGAATTTATCATTAATAACTAATCAAAAAATTTAGAAACATCAAATATGTATCTTTTTAAAATAAAATATTTAACTTTAAAACAGAGAGAGTTATATTATTTCGATTTGCATTGGTTTGAAACAGTAAGAGTTATAAAATAAAATAAAATAAAATAAAAAAGAATTATATCTTTACCGTAAATATTTTTCCTACAAATTAGTAAATAATGCTTTCAAAATAGGGTTTCTACAGCTGTGTTTTCTATTTTTGCTTTAACTTAAAAAATAAATAAAACATGATTGATAACTTTAAAGTTATAAGTAGAAACTAAAAATAAATATATACATTTCAATCAATCACCCCAATAAAAGAACACTACTATAAGTGAATGATACAGTTACACATTTTCATCACAAACGTGAATAGTTAGCTGAATAATTAAAAATGAAAGCAACTGAAAAATTATATATCGTATTAAATAAAAAAAATAAAATGAAGATTTTTCGACCATTTTCTTAGAATAAATAGATTTTTCCACTGGAGAAAAATAAAATCAAGATTCAGGAATTTCTATATTGGGATCATGGTCACGTGAATGCATGTGGCTGCCGACACCATGAAATGGGGCCCACCATGTGATCAAAATTTGACACCTTCGTGCGTGAGAGCCCAACCGTTGTTTATAAGTTGCGGCCCATTTTCTACGTCATCACGTGGCCTCCCGTGATGATCTGTTTCTATGAAACTTGGGAGAAACACAATAAATCTAGAACATAGATTTCTGTTAGATACACTTACCGAACTTTCTTTCATACATTCGTATAGAATCATCAACGATGGTTGCTAATTAAAATTATTGAAAGTTAGATCATCTCTAATAGTTGCCTTTATTTTTTACTCTAAAAACAAAGTATTGTTAAAATATAGACAAGTTTTACTCCAATATTCACCTCTATTTTCTACTTTTAAAAAGAAATATTCTAAATATATTCTTTTCTGTTTCTTTTTTAATTTATCATACAATTCATAACTTTTAAAATATTAAAATTTTATTTTATAAATAATATATTACCACAATTACACTATTTATAAAGTTAAACAATTATTTTATATTAAAATTTTATTACAACACATAACTAAAAATAAATGATATACTAAACATAGTAGTTAAATGTAGAATTTTATACTATATAATTTTATTTTTGTGAAAACTGAAAATATATAATGGGTAATTTTGTAAAGAAATAGTTCCATTTTAAAAATAGAATAAATAAATAATATTACTCTATATTTTGCATTTTACTATTCACATTTCTATATTTAGTACAAAATATAGCGCATCATTGAAGATATTTTTACTCTATATATAACGTTCAGAAGAAAAAAAAAGAATATCAAACATGCTTAGAAAGATAATTGAAAACTAACCTGAGAATTTTCACTACAACAAAAACGTTTTTAACATCAGCTCTCATCACGCTACATTACATAGCTTACAATAACCAATGAAATGGAACTATTGCTCTCTTGGTTGAATCCAATTAAGACAAAATTCAACTTTGCAGCTTTGTTATGTCTTTTTAAAAATATTGCATTATAAGTTAGGCATTCAGATCTTTGGATCCTTGGGTCGAATTCAGATCAGTTCCCATAAAATCCATATCATTTGGATCTTAGATATTTAGACTCATATAGGTATATAAGTTTTTAGTTCGTTTCGAGCCAGATCTCGTTAGATTCAAGTCAGTAAAGTTCAAAACGATTCAGGTCTAAATAGTTAGAGTCATTAAAATACCCAAAAAATTATGGTCATACTTCGTTCAAGTATTTTATATCTGAAATATATCACTAATACATAAATACAAAAAATAATATATAGCCAAAAAGTCCCAAAAATATATTAGAAAATAGAAAATCAAAACTAAAAAATAATTGAAATATGAAAAAATTTCCAAATACACAAAATATACAAAAAAATTGGGTTATATGGATACCTAATCAGATCTCGCGTAAGTTTAGTCTGAATCAAAATTAGCTTGTTTATATAAAAATATATAATAAGATAAAATGTGTAGACCCAATGCAACCCAAAATCATTTTTTGGGATCTGTTCATGTTCGGATTTTTAAGTCCAGGTAAAATATGAAGTCCTGCTGCATTCTATGTTGCAAAAATAAAATAGAAAGAGGCATAGAAAACTTCCTCTTCCATCAGCAAAACTGATATAATCAGTGGTGGACCCACTTGAAGACTAAGGGTCAGTTGACACCAGAAAATTAACATCAATTAAATTTATAGGCTGTGTTTACTGATCAAGTTGGTTGAATAGTACTCTAATGAACCCACATATATCAGGTTCAAGCTCCTTTAATGACCCCTGAACCTTATTTTTTTTGCATTTAAACAAAATTTTAGTATAGTGACCCTAGTAAAATGTTTTTTGGGTCCGTGACTAGATATAATGGATTGCTTGATAAAACAAGTGTATTCAAATTTCTTCTATTCGAGCAATGAAAATCAGGAACGATGGGGACATGGTTTACTTCTAAATGATATATGATTATTTGTAAACTCTGAGTTATCATATCTGGACTAAACTTTTATTTTCTTGTACAAACGTTTTTGGTTAAAAAGTTATTTATATTAGATAATGATCATCTATTAATATGATAACGCTTATCTTATTATTTGTCTTTTTCTAGTCTATCAGTTTAGATCGACTCTTACACCTATAAATAATGTGTCTTTTTCATTCATTTGTTTCATAAGTGAAAAACACAGCAAGTCGTTTACTCTCTCTCGTTACTTATCTAACATCTTTATTATTATTTATTTTCTTTATAAGCACAAATATATATATATATATATATATATATATATATATATATATATATATATATATATAACTCACTTTTATATTGTTTAACATATTACCAGCACAAAGGTTCTCTTATACCAACGAGACGGTGTTTATTTATATCTTTCGATAAATTTAATTGATTTTAATTTTATAATTGTTTCGGAGTGATAAGCTCTGCCGTAACACCCTCGTCCTGCTTAGGACCAGACAGACGTTCTATTGACGAGCGTAGTCGAGATTCATGACGAATGATCGATCCATACACTCCATACGCATAATCATTAGGTCGAAAGATAAGTTTGGGTAGTTTACGTAACCTAAAACACGTGCTTGTTTAACTCAGAGCAGTGTAGTGTAGTTTAGGCAGTTGAGGTTAACTCAGTATAGTGTAGTCAATTCGTTCCAGCTAGCTTACCAGCTCGACTAGCTCAATCAGCTGAGGCGGTTGGGTTAGGTAATGGCAGTAATGGGTGATCCGGTCCGGATCCGGTGTGATCCGGTGGGTCTGATGGGTGGTGGTCGAGTGGTGCGAGGTTTGGGCTAGTTTGGCTCCAGTGAGATTAGGAACGTGCTTAGCCAGGGTGGTTAGTGGGGTAAAGGTACAATGAGACTACCAAGGGCGAAGGGGTTCGTGTGGGGGAAAAGGGTTACAACTCTCGAACTAAAAGGTCGCTATGCTTGACCCAAGAGACATGATGGCTGGGCGAATGGTCACGAGGCGAGTCACACCAGTTCGGTCCTAGCCAGTGCATCCCCTCGACCGCACACCTTTATTTCTATATATACCCATCACCATTCTCCTCCCAAGGCATAAGTTCTCTTTTCCTAAATCACCAAAAATAAATAAATATATATATATATATATAGAGAGAGAGAGTCTAATCAGAAAAGGATTAAGGCCGAGTGGTCGGTCCGATTAGACGAGACTGTCCGGCGAGGCGGTTGAGTGTTGTGTGATCAGTACACAAGGCATTGAGACCGCGTGTATTAACTATTTTTTTGGTGCATTCATGTAGATAACAAAAAATAGCTATATTAGCCTATAAACCCTAATTATGATCATATGCTTGAGCGAGGCTAATGAACTGATGGGTCCCATGTGGTGTAAGGCGATTGGTTAAAGAAGCCGACGGATGGGAGGAATTCACCAAAGCCTTCCTTTGGGAATGAGGCATTCCTAGCGGACCAAGACCATGAGGTCGAGTATTGGGGCCAAAACCGGTCATGGCAAAATCAACGGCTAAAATCTTCCGAGAAATACGCCTTAAGCAGATATGAGTTGGAAATGTCAAAGAAATTATACTGCATAAGCCAAACCAATTTGCATAAGGATACGAGATATGAATAAAAGAATTTCTATCCAAGCATGAAAATATCGGAAATACATTATTGCAAAAAGTTTGTGCGATAAATGACGAGTTTTATGAAACAAACTTCCCTCAAACAAATTTCATGATCATGGTATAATCTATGAGATAATCTTCCATAAACAACTTTCAAAAATCGTTTACGGAAAAAATTCGTAAAATAAACAAAATAACTTCGAAAAATACGATAAAACGAGAAACCGCCGCGTCCCAACTTCTAATCATCACGCACACAAACGCCGTCCTCTTCTCCCTGCCTAATGGAGGGCACACACGAGCACCCTCTCCTCTCCATGCCTTAGGGAGGCACGCCGAGCTCCTCTCCTCCCGCCATGAGGCGGGCACGGCCTTCCTCCCTCTCTCCCCGCCTCATGGCGGGCACAAAGCTCTCCTCTCTTCTCCCCGCCATGAGTCAGGCACGACGCTCTACTCTCTTGTCCCCGCCATGAGCTGGGCACGACGCTCTCCTCTCTTCTCTCCCCGCCATGAGGCGGGCACAAGCCATCGTCCTCGCCTCGCCTTCATCTCTCTCTCGCTATAAGGCAGGCAAAATCCATTACTATGATAGAAAATCATTTAGTACCAAAATTAAAGATGTAAGGTCTGATAATGCTCCTGAGTATTTAGGGAATGTTATGTTTCCAAATGAATTGTCTTGTATCCTTCTTGTCCTGAAACTCCTCATCAAAACTATGTTGTTGAGAGAAAACATCGACATATTTTGAATGTTTCTAGATCCCTTCTGTTTCAATCCCACATTCCTATTTTTTATTGAGGAGATTGCATTTTAACCGCTTTTTCTCATCAATAGATTACCATCTCCTTTGCTAGTTAATAAATCCCCTTTGAAGTATTTTTGGGGTTTGGAGATCTCCCAAACGTCTTCTGGCATCTCTCTGTGTCAACATAAGTATGTTCTTGAATTGCTTAAAGATTCATGTCTTCTTGGTTGCAAACCTTCAACAGTTCCTAGAGATCCTAGTATCAAGATTGTGGCTGAGGATGTCATTTACTTGAAAATGCAAGTAGTTATCGTCAATTGATAGGCAAATTGACCTATCTCACTATCATGAGAACTGACATATCCTCTGCCGTTAATAAACTCTGTCAATATTCTGCAACTCCTCACTAACCTCATATCCAGGCAGATTTAAAGTTCTTCATTATCTTAAGGGGACAATTGGTCATGGTTTTTTTCTGTCCAGCTGATTCTGATTTTCTGATTAAAGCATTCTTGGATGCTGACTAGGGTGCGTATCATGACACACGAAGATCAGTCACAGGGTACTATACTTTTATTGGAGAAATCTTGGTTTCATGGCGTGCTAAGAAGCAAGACGTGGTTTCTTGTTCCTCTGCTGAAATTGAATACAGGGCTATGTTTGTGGCTACTAAGGAGATTATTTGGTTGTACAGGTTACTTAAAAGTATGGGTGTTACATCTGAGAAGAGACATGTTCTATATTGTGATAACTTGGCAGCTTTACATATTGCTAAGAATTCGATCTTTCTTGAAAGAATGAGGCATGTTGAGTATGATCGTCATCTTATGAGAGAGAAGGTTGAGCAAGGCATTCTCCAATTGCTTCATGTTAGGTCTGCGGATCAGCTAGCCGATGCTCTAACAAAACCGTTATACCCTACTCCACTTAAGCATATCATATCTAAGATGGGTGTTTGTAATATCTACTCACAATCTTGAGAAAGACTATTAGAGTATGAGTAGTGTATTAAAAAAATTATACTGTACATATGGTTAATTAGTTAGATCTACACTTGTATATAAAACTCGTGACATACATTTATTCTTTAATGATAAATACTTTCATTTACTAACCAATTCTTTTCATAATATGTACTATACTTTTCTTCTTCTTGTTGACCTTCGTCACCATTAGAACCTTGTCCATCTATGGGGATTACATCCGCTTCTTGAGTAGTGAATGACATGGGTTCATCATCATCTGTACTCTGATCAGCCACATTTGGAGGTCCATGAGAGTTATCCACTATTGGAGATTCATCACAGCTCGCTTCCCAAGAGACCTTATCATGATCCGTTCCCTCGGGTTCATACACCATACTGAAACCGCATTTTAGCACTGAGCGCGTCACCAACTCACCTGCACCATCTATCACTTCAAATTTAACGGAAACCTTAGTAGAACTACACATCTTCTTATATGCCTCTGTTTTGTTCTGTTTCTTGATCTCCAACAAGCTTGTGTAGCTAACAAAGACATGATCTGATTCAACCTTACGCGGCTCAGTCCATGTTCCTGAAAAACCTCCTACCGTGCAACGTAAACGCCTAATTAAAGAACCATCCGCATTCTTGAATTCATAAGTTCTTGAAGAGCCTGCAGCTTGCCTACAGAATCAGGAACTCTTGCTAATTTTGTGCGTTCCTTCAAGCTCAATATGACTAGTTTTTTCTGGTGTTTAATGGATTTAGGAAGTTCTTTTAACGCAGTACCATCCAGATGTAAAGCTTCTATATTTTGTAACATCATCTGAAACTTCTCAAGATTGGAGCAGTTGCTGAGGATAAGTGTTTTAAGAGACTTGATAGTGATCTCTGGGAGAGATATGATATTTGTGCAGCTTCTCAGGTTCAAGTAAAGAAGGCTTCTCATAGTTTCCATTATCTCCTTTGGTAATTCTTTTAATCCTGTGCACCCTTCAAGGTTCAATCTTTGAAGATTTCGAGCTCCTGATAAACCTGATAAGTCTTGAAGGTTTATGGAGTGACTGAGATTAACCCATCTTAAGTTTGTCACATCCTGTAACAAAATAAAAACAGAGCTCAGAGGAAAAAATGAAGAAAAAAAACTTCATGAGGAGTGAGGACATACATTAGAACTGTCCCAAAGTCGTATAATGTTGCTGTAAGGAAGCTTGAGGTCGATAAGATTATTGGGTGTGAAGTCTTCTGGGAGTTCCTTTAGAGGGAATTTATGCCAGTGAAGATATCGAAGCTCTTCTAACGAAAACTTAAGTCCTTCTGGAAAGTTTAACTTGCTGTCTAATTCTGATAGCTCCCGCGAAATCCTTTGGTTTTATTGGAACAGAGAAAATGAAAACATTTCTATATCTGTTCAAAAATGTTGTAAGAAAAAGAAAAAGTTAGGTCTCTCACCAGTTTCTTCTCCAGCTCTTGGATAATGTCTTGTTGCTTCCAAAGCCTCCATTGGTTTTGTGAAGCTATATTCTTTCCTAGATTATACATCAAACCATGCATTTCTACTCGACCGTGGGAGATTTGGATTAAGAACTTGTCAGTGAGATCTTTGATGACGCTTGTACCATCACCGCATGATGAGTCCACCACCGTTTTAACAAACGTGTGATCCTGAGATATGAAGAAACACGCCACGTCGAGAAAAGCCTCTTTCTGCGGTCGATTCAGACAGTCATAACACGACTTGAAAAGATCTTGAATATTCTTGTTTTGACTCGTTCTGAGTGCTTCATGCATTATGACCCACTGATCGTTGCCTCGGCCGTAAAGCTCCTTGCCGAGTGACAAGAGAGCTAAAGGGTTTCCTCTGGCGTAATCTAAAACCTTCTTGATAACGTCCGCAAGTTCCCTTCCTCTGAGTCACAACGTGTGGCGTCTCCAAAGGCGTGATGACTCAAGCATGCTAACCCTTCCTTCTCGTTCAAGCCTGGGACGACATAAGTATCATCGACCAGCCCTTCGACCAATGACTTGTCGCTTGCCACGATAACTATCTTGCTACCTGGAGTAATCCATCCACGGTCACCAAAAAGACATATGATATCTTCCTTGTCGCTGAAGTCATCCAAGACAAGGAGAAGTTTGCTATTCATCTTTTCTTCAGTCTTTGATATCTTCAAAAGACTTTTCTGGAACTGCTGTACGAGCAGATCTCGCTTCTTATCACTCTCCATATCCTTACCTATTTTGTCCTTGAAGAACAAATGTCTGAGGAAGTAACACTTTCCTTCCTCAAAGAACATCTCCACTAGGTTTGTTTTCCCACTACCTTTCATCCCAACAACTCCGACAAGGCGAGTGTGGGTCGGGATCCCCATCATTAACTTCTCTTGCAGTTGCTTCACACGTTTGTTGATCCCAAAGAAAGGAATAGTAGTATTAGTAGTAATCGCCGCTTGCTGCTTCATCTTCAACTTTGTTCTCTTCCTCCTCCGTTTCCAGTTTAGTCAACGCCTTCTCCAGTTCCTCCACGATCTTATTCACCAAATCCGCTTCGCTAGTACTGCAAAAAAAAAATATTATAAAAGTTACATGTCTTCTTCAACAAATGAATAAAAGGTCAATAGATTGATACTCAAATCTGCGTGGAACTCTAACTCGGGATTCTGTGGTTTAGGTGGATTGTTTTCAGGATCAGGAAGCTCAGCTGTATCCACTATATGTGAATCTCGCTCCTATGTCTCTTCAGCCCTTATGGGTGAAGCTCTTGCTATGCGTGCGGCTATTATGACTGCCTCGTCGTCAAATGTCCGATCGCTGGTAGTTCTCTCGGATTCCCAAGTTCTTATCAACATTGTGAGAGCTAAGGAATCCTATCCAAAATTATTTGGCATCTTATTTGACATTTATCACTTTAGTTTATCTTTTGATGTAATCTCTTTTAAGTTTATCCCTCGTTTGTGTAATGGGGATGCCGATCTCTTGGCAAAGACCGCCCTCGCCAATCTGAACCTAACCTCCATTCATGGAGTGTAACCTTTCTAAAACTTGAATGCAAGTAGTTTGATAAGAACGGGAAATCTTTGGATCTCAATCCCAAACGTTTAGTAACGTTTATGAACTTATCCCTGTCTCCTTCTTTTACGATCTTCCACCCCTTCACATCCGCAACGCTGACTTTGTAGAAGACAGGAATGATGCTTGTCCCTGCTTCACGCGTCTCCAGAGCCATGAGAACTTCATCAATACACCAATCCGACTCCATGAACTTTGGTGAGAGTATCACAAGCACAATCCTGGACTCTGCGATCCTTTGTAAGAAAATTTCCATAACTTCTCCCCTCGTCTCCTCGTAGTCCACGTAGTATTCAATGGATTTCCTTTTTAGGGCGCTTATGAGGAAACTTAGAAAGCCTATTCGGACATCTTCTCCTCTGGAACAGAGGAACACTGAGTATTTCAGTTGAGCCATGGCAGATTCTTGCAACTAATCCTCTGAAAGAAAAGCCTAATGGTGAATGATTTTGGATATGATCCGTGCCTTTTCTTCTCTGACTTAATAAAGAAGTGTTGTAACTAATAAGTAATAAAGGATTTTACAAAAAGTTAAAACTAATTAAAGACAGCTTATGTTTTAGAATTAAAAAATGGTTTGTTACGTTTTTTCTTCTCAATGTTCATGTCATCTATTTGGAAAACCAACCTGTTACGTACGACCATAGCAGTTAAAAAGAAATTTCGATAGCTCCTATGTCAACAACTCCTATACAGTCACTGCTTTGTCCATATTAACAATACTAAAATTAAAATTCATTGGCTAGAACGACTATATATCGAGTATTTAAGTGTGGACTAGGTACAAGTTGAAGAAAGAGCCTACTTTTAGCAAAAAATGTTTATTTTTGAACATCTAAATTTTAAAAACTTAGTCAAGCAAATTTATGTAATTCATTTGTCCGTTTAAAATTAAGAAGTTAACCTTCTAAATTCGATTTTTAACAAGTGTAGAAATTAAATATGATAACTTTCCTGGGAAAAGAGTTACAAGTTGACCCATTAAAATCAATTGTGGCGAGACAAGAAACTTCGCCTAATACTACCAAAACTTCAAGACCTATAAGTGACAATTGACTCTTCTAGAGCTTCAACTCCAACACATATCTATTATATTCTATCTAAATGAGTAGGCATGGACATTTCGAGTATCGATTCGGTTCGGTTCAGTTCGGTTATTATAGGTATTGGGTAGTTTGGGTAAGGGTTAGAATATTCATTACAACCTGACAATTTTTGGTTCGGATTCGGTTCATGTAGTTTCAGGGTCGGTTCGGTTCAGTTTGGATAGTAAAACTAGGAACCAAAAAATACTCAAAAAATTAGTTCTCATTTGATTATAGTCCTGGTTTGGTTATTTCAGATAATTTGGGTAACTTAGGTTACATATAAGATATTTTAGATAAAATATTGAATAATTTGGATGATTTGGGTAAACATTTTGGATATTTTTGGTTACTTTGGATATTTTGGATAAAATATTTAGATATTTTGGTATACTTTCAGATAGTTTAGATATTTTATAATAATTTAGTTTTTTTCAAATATTTTTAGATAATTTAATATATTTTAAATTAAAAATTTATTTATTTAGTTATGTTATATGCATATAATTAATATTTTGATATATTCATGTACTCGTTCGGTTCTCAATTTGGTTCTAGTCTAATTTGGTTATTTTGAATATATAAATCTAGAAACCATTCACATATTTAATGATTTCAGTTCGGTTATGATTTTAAATATTTTGGTTTGATTCTGGTTCAGTTATTCAGTTATGTTTTTTTTGCCCAAACCTATAGATGAGTCATGGTAAATTAAAAAAGAATATTAAGATGGCATCTTCAAAGGTATCTTACACGCTTCACTTTCTCTTTCTTCGTGTTTTCCGATATGGATAAAGCTAAGGATGTTCACAAGCCAAGTACTTGCCATTTTCGGCATATTTGATACTTAGCTTGGCTTGTTCGAATAATGAAAAGTTGGACTTGTATTTGATGTTGGAATGTAAAGAAGAAGTAGTAGCTGAGTTGTTGGAATGAAAAAAAACATGACCAAAGGAGAAGAGTCCTTGCATGGTCTAACTCAACCTATCAACAACCAATTCATCCACAACGAACCATCTACAAGTTAACTTATCAATAGACGATCCATCCAAAACAACCCATCCACAACAATCCATCCACATATCCATTAGAGGCAAGAGAGTGTATTTGAATTTGAACTTTTGGAGTCTAAATATGTCACATCAAGCCACTTGCCTCAAATTTATTCTTTGTTTAATACTTCTCTATTGTATATTTAAATTCTTGGAAGACCACAAATTAATCCAATGAGAAAATACATTATTTACTCTTTACTATCTTTTTCACAACAAAAACATTCTCCACTCTCTCTCTCTCTTTACTTTTTTTGATCAAACTCTCTCTCTTTCTCTCATTATTCTTGAGTGTTTTTTATTGTTCTACATCATTTCTTTATTTTCTTACATGGTATCAGAGCTTAAAAGCTCCTGAAGATCTTTTTACTTCTTTATGAAAATCTTTTTCAAATTTCTCTTTATATTCTTCTTAAATACATCTCTTTATCTACTAGTCCAAAGGCTTCTAAGAGGAAAAAACCTCACCAAAACTCAAAATAAAGAAGTATACCAGTGTCTAGAATTCAAGTAAATTTCAGCTTATTTCAGCAAGCTTCATCAAAGTCTAGTTTCTAGTTCAATTTCTTGCAAAACTAATGGGTATATTCTATTGTCCACTGGTTCAGGCTCTACAAAATGGAGTCCACTCGAACCACATTCATTCCAGTAACTCTCAGGGATCCTAACTACCTCCTCTGGTCACGATGGTGAAGATAGCCCTTGGAGGAAAGGGGCAATGGATCCATTGTATTTCAGAAACTCCAAAACCCTTTAAGGCAGCTGGCACAAAGGATGGTTAAGAAGCTGGTGAAATCATTCCAAAACCTGGCATTGAAGATAGATGGTAGCAAGAGGACCTTTTGGTCTTGTTCATCATCTAAAGTTCCTTGGATTCATCCATTATGGAAGTATGCTCTTATTGTGAGAGTGCAAAGGAACTTTGAGATGCTCTTAACAAGGTTTGTGGAAAATTTTCCAACCTGAGTTGTGTCTATGAAGTCAAGAAGGCTATCAACACTCTTTGCCTCTTGTTGATTGGTGATTAACAGATTCTTGTTATAGGGTAGTTATATACTTGATTGGTGATTGACTCTTGTTGATCTTAGATCAAGCTTTATTCAATTAGATTTAGAGAGAGATACAAGAGCTTGGAGTGGAGGTTCTGAGCGATTGTACTCGGAGACTTGAGTTTGTAGGAGAAATCTTTGATCTTTGATCTAGTGGATTACGTAGGTCTGCATATCACAATTGAACTGGGATAACAAAGCTTTGTGCATCATCGTTTTATGTGTCTTTTTGAGTTTTTGATCTTTCTCTGAGTCGTCGTCTTAGATTGATCAAGTTGAAGGATCTTTGCAACACTCAGTTACATCTCGTGACATTTTGTGTAGAGTAGGAAATGCAACACTTGCTGAGAATGACCAACCACACATCCGTGAGCAGTACCCGCTTGAAAATATGCAAGGAAGATGAGGCGAGAAGACACTGGTTTAACCAACCGACTTCTAACAATTTGGAGATAAAAGAGCCGAACCTCTAAATCCATTGAAAGGAGCCAGAAATCTGTTCGCAAAGGCAGAGATAGAATGGACATAACATATGAACTGTTGCATCCAAAAGCAAGGATAAGCACCCCCAACCAAATCCAGACATTTCACCACCATATGCAGAACAACTGAAGCACAAATCACTACAGAATACTCAAGCTTGATAATCAAAGGAGATCATGAAATTGTCGACAAAGAACCCGACATCAAAATAAACAGAGACTTCGACCACATCCAAGAACCAAAAGAATCATCATATGCAAGCAACCAAACACTGAAAGCTAAGCGAAAACATTTAGATCTAAGGGCAACCCCAACGGGATTGTTAGATAGTTTCTAAAATTAAAATAATGAAAAAAATAAAGGGAATTTCTTTTTTATAGGCAAAAAACACTAACATTGTCCATTTAGACTAATTTTACTTACTAATTGTCTTATTAGACTAATTATTTTCAAAATGCCAGTAATATTCTTAAAATTCAATTATAAATTCAAAATTACAATTAGTAAATAATTATAATGTATATATTATATAATTATATAATATAAGTAACTAAATTTTTTTTAAAAAAAATATTAAAATTCAATTATAAAATCAAAATTACAAATAGTAAGTAATTATATAATGAAAATAAAATTAAAAAATAATAATTATAAAATTGAAATTTGGAATGAGTAAAAAAATTATAATATATATTATTTAATTATATAATTTAAGTAATTTAAAAAAAACAATAGTAAAACCCCAAATATTTTAATAAACACTAAAGGATATTTTAGCACGTTTTTTTAAAAAAATATAAAAAAATGTTTTTTCATATATGGAAACTGAATATTTTCAAATTTTCTTCCATATTTTCAGAACTGATTTTTCTTATCCGTAGAATTTGTATTCTACTATATCTAGATTACAGTAAACATGTTTGAAATCAATTTCTACAAGTTTTAGAGTTATAGTAATGTGTAGATTACGATTTTTACAAATTTTAGATTTATAGTAATGTGTAGATTTCGATTTCTACATATTTCAGAGTGAAAGGTAAAGCGTGGAATATGTATTCCAAATATTTTTAGATTATTATTATTTTCGTAGATCACATGTTCTAAGCATAGTAGATTCAATGAAAAATATAGATTGCATTTTCTACTTTGTAGAATACTAATTCTACTTTTTGTAGAACAAAATGTGAAATTAATGAGAATACTCCGGAGCTACCAGCCTGGCTTTGTTTCTAACCACGATTTCATTCTTATCAATCTTGTTTTTAAAGATCCACTTGGTTCCCATGATGTTGCTATCTGCTGGTTTTCCACCAACTCCCAAACATCATTTATCACGACCTGCATGGCATGAATCCAGAATTCATCAGAGAGTGCTTCAGTGTCATCCCTTGGTTCAATGGTTGAGACGAAACATGAATATTGCACCATTTCTCTGAAGTTGATCTTCACACCTCTCGTCCTTCTTCCCTCATCCATCCTTCCAATGATGTCACCTTCTGAGTGATTCTTGTGAACACTTGGTGTACCAGTCTCTTCTGCTCCTGATGATACATGTGGTGCTTCACTCACGGCGTCAGTCGATGGATGATTGGATGTATCAGAAGATCCAGTGTTTTTTTCTTCCTCGTCTTTCTCCCACTGAACTATTGTTGGGTCATCGAACACAACATTCACTGACTCCATAATCATTAAAGGCCTTGTTTTGTATACTTTGAATGTTGAACTATTCCATGAGTATCTCAAGAACATGTATTCATTACTCCTTGCATCAAACTTTCCGAGATGATCCTTGTCATTTAGAATATAACACCTGCATCCAAAGACATGAAAGTAACTGAGATTAGGCATTTTTCCTTTCCAAAGTTCATACGGAGTCTTTATTGTTTCTCTCTTGACATAGACACGATTTATGATGTAACAATCCGTGCTGATAGCTTCCACCCAGAACCTAGTTGGAACATTAGTCACATGCACATCTCCCTTGCCATCTCTTATATATTCTGATTCTTTGTCTCTACCACTCCATTCTGTTGTGGAGTCATGGGTGCAGAAAACTGATGGCTTATACCGTGTTGCTCACAAAAGACGATCATGGTTTCATTCTTAAACTCTCCCCCATGATCACTATGAATTTGCTTCAACTTCTTTTTGCCATCCGTGAGTAGTCATTAACCAGAACTAGAGCATATATCTTCATGGCTATACTCTCAGTTTGCATAGGACCCATTAAATCCATGTATATCAGATCAAGTTAATCCTTTGACTGAATTTCCTGAATCGCCTTGTGCTGAACTTTGACTTGCTTTCCTTTGTTAGATGGTCCGCACACCATCTTGCATGTTTCCTCTAGCTGATGAACACCTCTGACTGCACCTTTGCTCACAATGTCAATCATGTGTCTTATGTTCATATGCCCCAACCTTTGATGCCACAGACTTGTTTCGTCATGAGCAATAAAGCAGTAATGCACCTTTTGCCCTACATAGCAGTTGTTTCCAGATCGCACTCCATGAAGAATGGTTTTGTTCTCTTCGTTCATTGCCTTGCAGTCTTTGCTTGTGAAATGAACCATCAATCCTTCATCACCTAGCTGACTGACACTGATTATATTAGCCTTCAACCCTTTGACCAAGTACACATTGTTCAGCGGTGGTCTAGATTCAACAGTCTTTCCTTTCCCTTTGATACCCCCTTGATTTCCATCTCCGAATGTAACCCTTCTTGCTTTCAGAGGTTTTACGTATTTGAGATGTTCACGTGTTCCGGTCATATGACGAGAGCATCCACTGTTGAAGTACCAATGACTATCATCTTCAGACACCAAAGCCATGCTACATCTTAATTCCTTGTGAGACCACTGTGTGTATGTCTTGACGTAGTGTGGCTTATGTCAGATCTTTTGATCCAGATCTGGTTTCGAGAGCCATTCCACCAATACTTCCCTTGTTTCAGTAGTTGGTTTACTTTCTCTCGATAGTGGTGGCACTTCCTCTTGATGTGACGTAGTTTCCCGCATTAATAGCATCCTTTCATCTTTTTGGGTTCCAGTTGTTGGTACATCCGAGGATTCTTCACTTCTCATGTTGCAACCTTTGAGCTTGTCCCTTCGTTTGATGCTTTTCCTTTAGGGTTGGAACTTGGAACGAACTTGAAGGGTCCTGCATCAGTCTCTCCATATCCATTGTATTCTAGTCCTCTGGATGTCTGCTCATGTCTTCCCAAACTCAGGATCTTGTCTAGCTTCTTTGAACCAGTGAAAATTCAGACCGTTTAATAGTGGTGCTCTAACTTCAAATGTAGCTCGGATGACTTCACCTTCTCAGCTTTCACCTCCTTTTCTAACGCATCAATCAGGGCAGTGAGATGCACATTTTCCTTCTTTAGATCCAGAGTGCTCAGACCTTTCTTCCTTTCGTCATCTAACTTCTTTCTCAGACTTACGACAATGTCTTTCAGCGAGGTTTTGTCCTTCTTCAGATAGAGATTCTTCTTTCCAATCTGAATCATAGTCTGACATAGTTCTTGGTATTCACCTACTGTATCATCATCAGCTATCGATTGATCATCATCAGTGTCTGTCTCGCCTTCCACAAACTAAGTGATTCCAATGAGAGCCACAAAGTTAGTCAACTCCTCTTTATCATTATCTTCGAATGAATCTGCTTCATCAATTCTGATCAGTGACTTCTCACGGCGCCTCTTTTGGTCATTGATGCAATCTAGCTAATTATGACTGATTCCCTTGCATCTAAAACACTTGATCTCTCTCCTTCGAACAATAGGGCATTCGGTCTTGTAGTGTATGTAACCTTTGCACTCATGACATTGAACATCTGCGTTCCGATCACTTTTCTCTGACTCATGTGAGCGTTTCTCGACCTCTGCTGCACGTTTTGATGAATTCCCTTTTATGTGACCCATCTCAGCTCTGCAAAGTACCTTGTCAAACCTCTTGACTAGTAAGCTAACTGGATCATTGTCCTCTTCTTCTTTTTCACCAGATTCTTGTGATACAAGAGCAGTTCCCTTTCCTTTCTTTCCTCCATCCAATTCCATCTCATGAGCTCTAAGCATCCCCAACACTTCGTCAAATCCTATCTCATCAGTGTTGAGTGATACTGACATGGTTGCCTTGTATGTAGTATACTTGGAGGAAGACACCTCAAAAATTTCTTTACCAACTTCTTATCCTTGAATTTCTTCCCGAGAGTCAAAGATTCTTGAGTTATAACACTGAGTTGTGAGCTGAATTCCTCAATCGATTCATGTTCTCCCATATTTAGATTTTTAAACTTTGAGATCAAATAGTCCATCTGTTGACTCTTCACTTTTGAGTTTTTTTGGAAGTGGATTTGCAAGATCTCCCATGCTTCCTTAGCAGTCTCGCATTCCTGGATTAGCTCAAAGTGCTTCTTTGTAACATTCGCATGTATAGCTGAAAGTGGTCTTGAGTTGAATTTTGCCAGCTTCAGTTTCGTCTCAGTCCAGTCTTCTTCATGCTTGTTGGATTCAACACCATTTTGATCCTTGAATTTAGGTTCAAACCATCCTGTCATAATGGACTTCCACGCCATGAAATCAATTCCTTGAATGATGGATCTCATTCTTGACTTCCACCCATAGTTGGATGCATCCAATATTACACTTGCACTTGACATCAGTTTATGATAGTTCTCCATTTCTTCCGTACGATCTCACATATTATATAATCGAACGAGTGACTGCTCTGATACCACTTGTAATACAAGAACTATAACACAAATGTAAAGCATAAAATACACCAGAGAATATCTCTACAAAGATATGTGTATATACTAGTATTCTTTTAAAGCGAACTTACAAGTCTCTCTTTAAACAAAATTCTAACAAAATCAAGATCCTTCTTGACTTGTTTCCGTAGCCTCACACGTCCTAAAGTTGAATACAAAACCTTTAGAACCTCTCCCCATTAGACCTTAGTGGCATCCACTCGCTTACAAGCTTATGAACTCCACTCTTATGCTAAGAATACAAATCTCTCCACAACCCTAATACATATGTCGAGTGTGACTAACCTAGCCTTCTACCCAATATTCACTATCGTGAGATCTCTCTTCTCCATCGTGAGATCTCTCTTCTCCAAGGTGAATCTCTTCAAGCTTGCTCTCCAAGAAGTCTTCGCATTAATTCTGACTTGATCATCAATTCATTCTTCAAGGCTCAACCTTCGCCTTGACTTTTTCATCCGCATGCATACTCATTGTCGTAGAATTTGCTCCACTCGTTGATGTACTTACGACTGAATTAGAACGTCCACCTGATATTTACATCTACGTGATACTTGTCATGTTTAGTTGCTTTACATAGACGAACATAACATGATTTTCCTCTGAGTGTCCGTTTTTGTTTCTTCTGATGACTAACTTCTGATATTAAAACATAACATGATTATACTCTTTGTCTTCTATTTAAGTGAAACTCAACCCCCCCCCCCCCCCTTTTTTCTTATTTTCGTGATGGAATTTGAGTGAAAGGCTTTAGTTTCCACTTTCACTTTCAGGTGTAGCTTAGAGATTAGTCTTTGATATTCTCTGACAGACTATCTTCTCCAACAATACACTACTTAAACGTCCAAAGCCTACAATCCTCACATAATATGCTTGTCCACTGCTAATATGCCTTTTTCTAGATTGTTGTATTACGTTTCATTTTTAAACTTGTGGAATTGGTATGAGGATTACCATTTATCCAAATAAGTCCTTTTGTGCCACAACGTATGTGCATATAATCAAAAGAGTTACACTGATGAGACCTGATAAATTTCTAAGTGCGCCATTGGGATCGATTAGAGAGCTGAGAACAAATGTTCTCATTGAGTTATGTGCTTTTATAAAATCGTTTGAGGTTCTAGTTGTTATATGGTCAAGTCAATGTGGGTAATTTTTTTTTTTTTGTCAACATTTTTATTAAAAGGCAAGAACCCAAACATTACAAGTAGAGTCAACCCATTTTCATTTTATATATTCAGCCCACACTACAAAAAAACATGCTATATTCCGACGGACGTTCTGAGGGACACCAAAGTCGTCGGATAATTTTGACGAATTTACGAAAGAATTCAGACGAAAACGAAAAAATACAAAGTCGTCAGAAATTCGTCGGAATATACCAACCACTTTCCAACAAAATTAAGTTTGTCGGTATATTCCAACGAAATTCGAACGACCTTCCGATAAAATATATAATCGTTGATGTCGTCAGAATGTCGCCGGTATATACCAACGAAATTCGAACGACATTCTGATGACTTATATAACCGTTGTAGTCGTTGGAATTTTGTCGGTATATACCGACAAAATTCCGACGATCGTTTTGACCGTTGCCGACAAATACATATGACCGTTTTATAGCCGTTGATATAGGAAAATACCGACGAAATTCCGACGGATATAACCGTTGTAGTCGTCGGAATTCTGTCGGAATATCGTCGGATTGCCGCAAGCAATTTCCTATAAATGCAACCTCTCCTCATTCAACTCATTCACTCCTCATTCTCTCTTCACTCTCTTTAATTACAACAATTCCGAGAAAATTATGTCTTCAGGAGTTTATTATCGTTCATGGATGGATAAACCTCCTATGGATCCCAACACCAATTTGCTTACGGAAGAATACGTTCAAGGGATTGGAGAATTCATGAGGCTTGTTCAACAGGAACCGGATGCAAAAAACGGTATGTTAAGATGTCCATGCTCTACTTGCAATAATAATAGGATTATAAAAGAATTTGATGTTTGGAATCATTTGTATATGAGAGGGGTTTCACGTAATTATAAAGTTCGGTATCTTCATGGGGAAACTGGTTAAGAATATGGTAGTACTAGCGAACTTCAGCGTGTTAGCGAACCTCAACCTGATATTAGGTTAGAAGAAATTAGAATGGATATAGATTATGGTATAGGTACTGAGCAGATAGTACATGATTATTATAGAGGGGAAGAACCAAATCTTGAATCTAGGAGATTTTTTGACATGTTGGATGCAGGAAAACAACCTTTGTATAAAAGTTGTAGAGATGGTCATTCACCCTTATCATCTGCAACTAGATTGATGGGCATTAAGACATACTATAATTTGGCTAAAGAATGTGTGGATGTGATTACTGATTTTGTCAAAGGTATTCTACCTGAGGATAATCTTGCACCGGGTTCATACTACGAGGTTCAGAAACTTGTTGCGGATCTTCAACTATCATACGAAGTGATAGATGTATGTATTGACAACTGCATGATATACTGGGGAGCTGATAAGGAACGAGATAAATGCAAATTTTGTAGGAAACCTCGTTATCAGGAGACGAGGGGAAGAGTTTTGGTCCCGTTCAAAAGGATGTGGTATTTGCCTTTGACGAAAGATTGAAGAGGTTGTATCAGTATGAACGCACAACAAAGGCAATGAGATGGCATGCAGAGCATTCCACAAATGGTGAGATTAAACATCCTTCAGATGTGAAGGCTTGGAAACATTTCCAGTCAACATATCCAGAATTTGCAGAAGAGAGAAGAAATGTTTATCTTGGATTATGTACTGATGGATTCAGCCCATTTGGAAAGCATGGAAGACAATATTCTCTTTGACCAGTTATTGTGACACCGTACAATTTACCGCCGAGCTTGTGCATGCGACGAGAGTTTTTGTTCCTCTCAATTCTCGTCTCTGGCCCAAAGCATCCTAAAAGATCACTAGATGTATTTCTTCAACCACTGATATGAGTTACAACAACTATGGGCGCATGGTTTTGAGACATACGATGTTTCGTGCAAAGAAAACTTTCATATGCGGGCAGTACTTATGTGGACAATAAGTGACTTTTCAGCATATGGTATGTTATATGGATGGACAACACATGGGAGGCTATCATGTCCATATTGTCAAGATGACACAAATGCTTTCCAACTAAAGCACGGAAGAAAAACATGTTGGTTCGACTGTCACAGAAGATTTCTACCACCTGATCATCCATACCATAGGAGTAAGACTTTGTTTACGAAGAACAAGCAAGTGTTTGATGGTCCACCTGAGGAAGTTACATGGGAAGATTTGTGGAAGCAGTTGAGGGATTTTGGTGCAGATAGGACGCTAGATGTAGGTGGACATGAAAACATTCGAGTCGATGCTATTGGAGAGTTACATAACTAGCACAAAAAGAGTATTTTCTGGGATCTGCCATATTGGAAGGATCATTTTTTCTATTTCAGTTTGTATGAATTTAAATTCTATAATATTATTAGTTTTAAATTTCAGATTTTTTTTTAATAATTAATTTTTAATATAAAAAAATAATTAAAAATGCAAAATTTATTCACATTAAAAAATGCATAATTCCGACGACCCTTGGGTTCGTCGGTATATTCCGATGACCAAAATTTGTCGGAATATACCGACGAACCTAGGGGTCGTTGGAATATACTGACGAACCTAAGTCGTCGTAATATATCGACAAACAGTTTTCTCAAAATATTTCGACGACCATAATTCGTCGGAATATAGTGTTTCCGATGAACTAAGTTCTCGGAAGATGTTGTCGGAGTGTCGTTGGAAGTTCGTCAGAATGTTGTTTCTCGATATTGGTCAGAAAATCGTCGGAAATTCTGACGAATATTTTTTTCCGACCAAATGATACTGACGACCACTTTCGTCAGTAATCCGTTAAAATATGTCTATTCTGACGAATTACTGACGATTTTGTCCGTCAGTATCCGTCTGTTTTCTTGTAGTGTCAGTCGAAGCCTAACTATATACAAGATAGAAACTAAAAACACACGTGTTTACTAAAAAATAAACTGTAATGCATGATAAACATGTGTTTCTTGAGTTGGCACTCGGCGCTTCTAAAAACGAAGATAGTACCGCCGATTTCGCCGGAAACCTACCGGATCTTGGACCTTCAGCTACTTTCTTCGTCTAGTTGATCCACTTGACTGTTTCTCCACTCCTTGATCGCCGTCAATCTTACAAGGTTCTTCATCCACTCGTTAGAATTGAGTACAGTGAGTAGTTTCCGAGAAGTAAACATTGGGTCTTGCCAGAACGCTTTCGATGAAGAAAGCTCTGACTAGTCTAAACCTGTATCAAACTCTCACGCTTAATCAATAACCTTAATTTCAATCCCACAAAGGATACTCCACTGAACACTATGTAGCGGAGATTGAAACCCTATAGAGGAAAGAAATCAAGCATAACTAACAAGGAGATTAGAAACTTGAAAAATCTATTAGAGATATATTGGTAAGCAAGATATGTATCTTGCGGACCAGAAGTTATGGACCGTTAAAGTCCGATTATGAAGTGAAGCTCATGAAGTCTATGAAACCCAAACCAAAGATTATTATATAAATCCTATTGTGATAAGAATTAGATAATTTAGATATATATCATAAGATTTAAGATAAGTTCTATTTCTAGTTAAGATAGGTCTAAGTCTTGTGTATATATACAACTCTCTTGTAATTCATTAAGGCACAACACAATAATATATCATATTATCTTTACTTTACATAGTATAAGAGCATTCGATTTTTAGGGATCTAAAATAAAACTTCCACAAGTTTAAGCTTTGATAATGATCATCATTGGTGGTGTTGACAATGATGAAGAAGAAGACGATCCAAATGATGATGACGTGAAGCAACATACGCTTGAAGTAATGATTCACGTGATCTTTAACTAAATTTAGGGTTTGGTTTTCTATTAATGTTAGTGGTTTTTGTCTTGGTTACGTTTTAAACTTAAGTCAAAGAGATTACAATTAAGTTATTCTTTTTAGTTTGGTTTTGGTGAGTGCAAGAATTACAAAAAGATTTAAAGGGTTTAAAGGTAGTGGGTTTCATATGGTTATTTTATCTAAGATTTTCTATAGTTTAGAATTTCTTAAGATGTTTGTAATTCCATAGTTTGGAATTTTATGGTTATAGTTTAATCATTACGGAGGAGTTCTAGTGGAACGCTAAATTTTTAGGTTAAATTGTTTAAATTCAAGTTATGGACTGTCCGAGATAAGGACAATTATTTTTGGAGCTCCAGTTGCGCCCACGGGATGTACTCCCATTGTCAAGACCAAAGAAGAGCTGAAGTTTTCTTTCCTCTTTATTTAAAGTTGAAGTTTATATCCAGAAGAATCTACTGATTTGTTTTCCTCGACATAGTGTCCACGACATACATGGTTTGCTTTATGATTGCAGATTTGCGTGTTGCATCCCATATTTGTCGTGTAGGAGAGTATTAGAGATATATTGGGAAGCAAGATAGGTATCTTACGGACCAGAAGTTATGGACCGTTAAAGCTCGATTATGAAGTGACAAGTTGATCCAGAAAAATCAAATATGGCAAGCAAAGACATTTCGCCTAAAACTACCAAAACTTCAAGACCCATAAGTAACAACTAAGTCTTCTACGGCTTCAACACCAATACAAACCACATAACTCATAAGTGACAACTAAGTATTTTATCCACATCGCCATTCTATATAAATGCATACAGATATGAGTCATACTGATCATCACTCATCAGTAAATAAAGAAAGATTATTAAAATGGCATCTTCCAAAGTATCTTCCATGCTTCTCGTTCTCCTTCTTCTCGTTCTTGTGTTTCAACATATGGATAAAGCCCTTGGTGAACAAATCCAGCTCAGCAACCGCAAACTTAGTTAGTCTTTTTTTTTAATTAGCTTGGTTTATTGAGAAATTTTAATCTTTATTTTGTTTTTGGTTATCTTTCATTCCGAGTTTTTGTCATTTCAAATTAAAAAATGGTATAACAAACCTCACATATATTTTATAGAATTTTGATTGCTTTTAGTTCATATCTAAATAAATTATTTTAATTTTGATAAACAAAATGTCAAATTGGTATAGTTTTGTTTACTGTTCTAGAATAAAATTTACTTTTAAAATAAAAAGTTCAAGAAATTTTATTTGTACCTTGATATGATTTGTGTTGGGATTATCCGAATTAATAGACAAATGACCACTTTACAAAATTTTAACGCTAAATCACATAGGTCTAATTAACCTGTTTGGGTGATTGTGGTGCAGAACAAGAAGAGACAAAACATCATGATCAACTGAGAGCAGGCCAAAGGCGTGCTCTTATGGGTTTTGACTTTGGGAGAGCGGCCGGTTCAATCAATAAAAATGGTAAAAGGACCCAAAAAGCTCTTAAACTATTTTGCAAAGTATTCTGTCCCCCTCCACCGGCTTGAAGGTTTTCCAAGGGCAAAACATATGATCTCACGATTTCTGGATGAAAATAATTTTTTCACAATTTGTCTGTATTAAATGTAATTCTGAAATTTTCTTGCAAAATAAAAGAGATCCTGCCACTCGAATGATGGTATGATAATATGTTATAAGTTTTAAACTATTGTAAATTGTTTCAGTTCTTATGTTATATAAAGTTTAAATAATGCTTATGCATCATTTAGAAGGTTAAATATGTACTAATATAACTAGTTCATACACAATTTTAGAAACACGTTTGGTACTATGTATAATAGAATCACCAGTAGTGATTTTTAAAATGGTAAGTCACGTGTTGTTGTTGTATAATAGAATCATCTAGTGGGTTTAAATGATTATAACCAGAGAGTTGACAATTGACAGCTATACAAAAACAAAAAAAAACTACCATAAAAGAGATAAGAGTGTTAAACAGGCAAGATACCTGGAGATATGTTTCATTTGAAACCCTAAGAACATTCTAAAGTTATGATATGAACCGACAATCCTAAGAAGTGGATTTTAAAACGGTTGGTAAACACCAACACTGATGATAAGCTAGAGATGTGTCGGAGATGGACGTTGGTTGTTGCAAGGAGAAATTGAGGAATGATTCCATAACCTAGTCAAGAGTGGTAGATAGGCTTTCTTTGCCTAGATTTAACGATAATATACAAGAACACTGGAACACAGGTCAGGAGACCCAAAAACTTAAATAAATCTTGAGACTAAATATTTGGTCAAGATCCACATTAAACATTAAAGCCCAGTCCCAAGGGTGAAGGAGGGAGTTACGGTTGAGAGATTGGTTGGCCACCGGAGAATCATGTGTCAAGAAGCGTAGATGTTTTACTGATACGCTGAGATCGATGGATTTTGATAATATAGAGATAATGATACAATACTTAGAGATAATGCCTAGAATATACTTGTTGTTATCATCATAAGTCCTTTTCCTCTTTAGCTTAGCTCATCTACACTTGTATATATACTTTCGTATGTGAATCAATACAACACACACTTTCCAAATCATTACATGGTATCAGAGCAACGATTTATTTTCTGAAAACTAAAAATTTTCTCGCTTTCTAATGACAACTACACCTACTACGCCTACTACTTCTTCTTCTACTACTACCGAGAGTTCTATAATGGAGACTCCATATACTTTACATCCTTCTGATAATCCAGGTGCCTTAATCACACCTGTGATTCTTCGTGGAGAGAATTATTCTGAATGGGCAACCGAATTCTGGAATTCTCTTCAAGCAAAACAGAAGATTGGGTTCATCGATGGTACAATACTAAAACCATCAACTAATCCTGATCTCTCTCGCTGGACATCAGCAAATTCTATGATCGTCGGGTGGATAAGAACCTCGATCGATCCACAAGTTCGTTCTACGGTCAGCCATGCTCCGGACGCTTATCAACTCTGGGAGTCTCTTAAACGAAGATTCTCTATCAAGAACGGTGTACGGAAACATCTCTTACAAGACGAGATAACCAACTGCAAACAGAATGGACAAACTGTCCTTGACTACTACGGACGATTGTCCAAACTATGGGAGGAAATACAGAGTTTTCAATCGTCCCAACCTTGTACTTGCGCTGCTTCTCCTATAATTGAGAAAGAACGAGAAGATGCTAAAGTACACAAGTTCTTATTCGGTCTCGACGAATCTTGATTCTCTACAATACGGTCTCAGATCATTGATGAAGAACCTCTTCCTGATCTGAATATAGTATACTCTAGAGTCATAAGAGCTGAACAACATCTCCAAACGATGCGTGCAGCTGAACTAAAACAAGACGTTGTGGGATTCTCTGCTAAAACAGAGCCGTCTACCCAAGTTTCTACTAATCAATCTCCTTCAGTTGCTGCTGTTAATAACATTCGAAATCGTGATCCAAACCGATCGTGCACACATTGCAAACGTACGGGCCACGAAGCTTCAAAATGCTTCCTTCTTCACGGGTATCCTGACTGGTTCAACGAGCAACAACAACAACGAACTGGGCTCTCCTCTACATCGAATTACCGAGGTCGTGGTGGTCGCAATAATAACTCTGCAGGTCGTGGACGAGGGCGAGCCAATGCTACTCGTTCTACTTCAAATACAGCCCCTGGAAACACACTACAAGCCGATCAGATATCAGCTCTGATCAATCTACTACAGAATCAGCAAAACCAGCTTTCTACAGATCGTATGACTGGTAAAACTACACTCAATGATGTTATCATTGATACAGGGGCATCTCACCACATGACTGGTGATATAACTTTATTACATGATGTTCATGATATTCTACCTTTTGCTGTTAAATTCCCTAACGGAGAAACATCTCGTGCAACAAAGTCTGGGATTTTACGCTTGAGCTCAGATTACTTTCTAACAGACGTTCTATACGTTCCTGATTTCAACTGCACACTCATCTCTGTTTCTAAGCTTCTTAAACAAACTGGCTGCATTGCGATATTCACTGATACTCTTTGTGTATTGCAGGACCGTTTTACGAGGACTCTGATTGGAGCCGGTGAGGAGCGAGAGGGTGTGTATTATTTTACGGGTGTAATAGTAGCTCGTGCCAACAGGACTCGACAGGACAAGGATTCTTCTTCTTCAGTGTTGTGGCATAGGAGACTAGGACACCCTTCAAATAAAGTGTTTTCATCTTTAGACAGTTTTAGTTTTGATTTTCAACACACACACTCGTGTGATGTATGCTTTCGCGCAAAACAAACGCGTGAAATTTTTCCAGACAGTTTGAATAAAGCTTCTCAACCTTTTGCCTTAGTTCACTGTGATGTTTGGGGTCCCTATCGTACTCCCTCCTCTTGTGGAGCTGTCTACTTTCTTACCATAGTTGATGACAATTCAAGAGCTGTATGGGTTCACCTTATGCTCGAAAAATCAGAGGTTGCAACATTACTCAAGAATTTTTGTGCTATGGCTACTCGACAATTTGGTCGTTCAGTACAAGCCTTTCGCACAGACAATGGGACTGAATTTATGGTTCTCAAAACATTCTTTCGACAAAATGGAATAACTCATCAAACCTCTTGTGTCGACACTCCTCAACATAATGGCCGTGTTGAACGCAAGCATCGTCATATACTGAATGTAGCTCGCGCATGTTTGTTTCAAGCACATCTCCCTACTACTTTCTGGGGAGAAAGTATCTTAACAGCGGCACACCTCATCAACAGGACGCCGACTCGTGTTCTGAATGGGAAGTCACCTTATGAAATACTTCATGGTTCTCCTCCTTCGTACAACACCCTACGAGTGTTTGGATGCTTATGCTATGCCCACCGAAGACATCGCAACAAAGACAAATTCGGTGATCGCAGTCGCAGATGCTTATTTGTAGGATATCCTTTCGGGAAGAAAGCTTGGAACCTCTATGATCTGGAAACAAACGAGTTCTTCACTAGCCGTGATGTTATATTTCTTGAAGAAGAATTTCCGGGTCTCGCAAATCCTGCTAGCAGTGCGAGTCCTCAACCTCAGCTTGAGTTTGTATTCGATGAAACTTCTCTTCCACTTACACAGCCTCAACCAATATCATCACCACCTGAAACTACTCCTACTCCTACTCCTACGAGTCCAACGACGTCAGTAGATTCCCCTACTCCTGAGTCGATGATAGACTCCACTGAGGTGACAACACCAGTCACTGAATCTATACCATCTACTACAGAGCAATCTCCTCCTCTTGGGAATATTGTTGATTCAGAGATCACTACCTCTTTGACTGAACCCACGAATCCTCCTGAACTTTTGGGTCGTGGACATCGGCAACGACAACCATCTGTGCTGTTAAAGAACTACATCACTAATTACACTCATAAAAATAATACACTTCTCTCCTGCAACTCATCTGGCTCGGATCCTAGCTCCTCTACTACGGTCTCAGGTACTACTCCTTACCCCATTGCAAATTATCTCCCTGATTCCACTTATTCTTCGCAGCATAGAGCGTTTTTAGCAGCCATCACGACTGCTACAGCGGAACCCACCTCATATCACCAAGCCATACAAGACAAAGAATGGTGTAATTCTATGACTGATGAACATCAAGCACACATTGTCAATGGTACTTGGGACGTCACAACTCTACCACCTGGAAAGAAAGTTATCGCTTGCAAGTGGGTTTATAAAAACAAATATCATTCCGATGGTACCCTAGCACGCCGAAAATCTAGACTGGTCGCCTGTGGTAATCGTCAAAAAGAAGGTATTGATTATAAAGACACTTTTGCTCCGGTTGCTAAGCCATCTACAGTTCGTGTGCTACTTCAGATTGCTGCCATAAAACAATGGGAAGTCCATCAAATGGACGTACATAATGCCTTTCTACACGGAGATCTGGAAGAAGAAGTTTACATGAAACTTCCACCAGGTTTTCAAGGGACTGATCCTACGAAAGTTGCCCGCCTAAGGAAATCGATTTACGGTCTAAAGCAAGCTCCTCGCTGCTGGTTTTCGAAGCTCAGCAAGGCACTCAAGTCCTACGGGTTCATTCAAACCCGAGCAGATTACTCTCATTTTGCGTATATCCGCGGCTCTACTCATCTTCATATACTAGTCTACGTTGATGACTTCATCATCTCCAGTAACGATCTCTCTACTCTCCAGAAGTTTAAAGACTATCTAAGCCGTTGTTTTCATATGAAGGACCTCGGGAAACTAAAGTACTTCTTGGGCATTGAGGTCGCCCGCAGTAAGGAGGGCATCTTCCTTTCTCAACGCAAGTATGCACTCGACATTGTAGCTGAGACTGGCCTCCTTGGATGTAAACCGTCTGCAGTCCCAATTGAACTAAACCACAAGCTAGCTCTTGCAAAGGGGACACTACTTCCTACACCAGAGGCTTATCGAAGATTAGTCGGTCGCCTCATATATCTTCAGTTCACCAGACCAGAACTCTCTTATGCTGTCCATATTTTGTCACAATTCATGAAAGCACCACGACAAGATCATTTCGATGCAGCTTTACGAGTGGTGCGCTATCTCAAAGGTACTCCTGCTCACGGCATTCTTCTACGCTCAGACTCCTCGGCTCAAGTAAATGCCTACTGTGATTCGGATTGGCAAGCTTGTCCTCTCACTCGCCGTTCCCTTAGTGCTTATGTCGTACTACTTGGCAATTCTCCTGTCTCATGGAAAACTAAAAAGCAGAACACTGTCTCTGTTTCATCTGCTGAGGCAGAATATCGATCAATGGCCTACTCTCTCCGCGAACTCAAATGGATGAAACAACTGCTACGCTCCTTTGGCATCGCACATTCACAACCTATGAAGTTATTTTGTGACAGCAAGTCAGCCATTTACATTGCTGCTAACCCTGTCTTTCACGAACGTACTAAGCAAATAGAGAGTGACTGTCATCAAGTACGGGATGCTGTCCAAGACAAGCTTATCACTACAGAACACATCTCCACCAAAGAACAACCAGCGGACATTCTAACCAAGGCACTACCTTCTACTACGTTCAGTTACTTATTGTTCAAGCTGGGGATTCAAGACATCTCATCTCCAACTTGAGGGAGGGTATAGAGATAATGATACAATACTTAGAGATAATGCCTAGAATATACTTGTTGTTATCATCATAAGTCCTTTTCCTCTTTAGCTTAGCTCATTTACACTTGTATATATACTTTCGTATGTGAATCAATTCAACACACACTTTCCAAATCATTACAGATAACGAAGCGGAAGTTGTAGTCAAGTTAATATTTTGAACCTTAACATTATCGTATCGGAGTCCATAAATTTTAACGGAACTAAAACCAGAGAACCATGACAGCAAACTTTCAATTTCGGTTTTCGTTTTCACTTTTCTCCCGCAAACTCATCTCCAACAGCTGAACATATATATTCAAGTCTAGCAAACCTAATAACAATTACTTGTAGCAAAATTACCCTTAACAATCATTATACTCTCTAATTCCATCCTCTACCCCATCGTCTCCCTCTTCATAGTGTCACTCGGCACTCTCATCACCAATGTCAATCCAATCAACACAGCTTCCCAAATCTCCAAACATCTCGGCGATTTGCGCCATCACAACTCGTCATATCGTCTCCAAACTCGCCACCGCATCAATTTTGAATCTCTCGGTGGTTCACATGGACGAGAAACGCGCCATATTTGCAACGGTTAATGCTTCTGCATAACGGTAAAAGAAGCGTAGGCTGCAGATCAATTCGCGTAGAGGGCGTGGTTGGTCATGCGAGGTTGATCACTTTCCACGAAGTGGGCGATTGCGGTGGCGTAATCGTGAAGAAGGAGGCAGCGTTTTGCCTCTTCTGCCACTAAAGGGGAAAACAAGCATTTTATTCTCAAAGTATTTGAAATTGGCAGTTTTAATAGTTAAATATTACTCACTCATAATTATTCTCCAACTAATATTTGACTATACGAAATTTAGAACGAAATAGTCAACCATTAACTGATGAACAGAAAAAATAATGTTTCCATCAACTTTTTAACAGTTGAATATTTTATCATAATTTTGTACAGTTAATTATTAGTCGAGAAATAAATATGTCATATAATATTTAAGTATTTAATTTTCTGATTGGAAATACTTGAAGAATTAAAAATTCACTTTTTGTTATGTTCCTTATAAAATTGAAAATCATGATCATCAATCCATTTTTTAAAAAAAAATCACAATTAAAATATTTTTAAGTAATATAAAATTATATTATACGAGATATTTACCTTCATAAAGAGATTGTTGAGTTCTTACAATAACATATAAAACAATATAAAATAATTATAGTTACATCATATTGTTGATATACTTCATGTCTATAAAATCACTTTAGATGATTTTCAAAATAATTTCGAGTTAAGAAATTCTCAATTTGTACCAATATACAAGATATTTAATTTCAGAAAAGGATTTTTGTTTTTGTTTTTAAAAGCCTATAAAGTAATATAAGCTAATTATATTTGCATTGTATTGCTTATGTACAATATATAGTTATCTAAGTAGATATAATTACATATGATTGGTTAAAAAAGAGATTTAATGTACAACATATAATTGTCTAAGAAATATGAAATCATCCAGCAGTGATTTTATAAATATGAAGTACATCGACAATAAGATCCAACTATAGTTATTTGTATTATTCTATACGTCACTATAAAACCTCAAAAATCTCATTTAAACAGTAAACCTTGTATATTAGTTATATCTAACTTAAGAATATTTTAAATTATAATTTAAGAAAAAAATTATGTTTTTAATTCTTCAAGTATTTTCAGTCGGCAAATTAAATACTAAAGTATTATATGTGCATATTTATTTCTCAACTAACCATTGACTTCACAAAATTATGATTAAAATATTTAACTGTTAAAAAAGTTGACAAGACCGTTATTTTTCCGTTCGTCAGTTAACGATTGACTTTTTTTCCAATTTCGTGTAATCAACTATTAGTTGGAGAATAATTTTGCACGAGCAATACTTGAATATTAAAACTGTTGATTTCAAATAGTCGAGGAATAAATTCCTATTTTCCCGCCACTAGAGGTGTAACAATCCCAATATATAAAAATGATTGATAGAGAGTTTTTAAGCTATCCACGTCAGCATGAAAAATCAACCTATCAAATTTAAGAGTTTGTCCACATCAAATTTTGTGAAGTTGTTATCTTATAACTTTTAATATTTTGGTTATAAAACCTAAATAAAAATGAATTGGCGTTTCCGATTTCAAAGATATGCGGTGTTAATGGCCACTCCCTCATATTGATTACCTCTCTTTACTAAGTTTATAAATGGCTAAACTGAAATCTATTCACTTCCCCTATATACAAAAACACAACAAACATTTCATATACCATAAGAAGAAACATTACTTCAATTTTTAGTCTCGATTTATTTATCTTTTTCTTAATACTTTGAAGTAACGTTTTCCTTATCAAATACTACTATTTCAAAATATTTGTACACAAGTTCATTTGTATGTACTAACATATGTATATTTTATATCATGACAGCTATTATTCAAAACGAAAAAGGAAAAACCTGAAGCGAACATAAAGATAACATATGATGGTCACTTTACTTCTACTCCTATATGTCTATATCTATACGGAAAAAAAAAGAAAAAAATAATTGTTTATGTATTCCTCTGTTACCTAGATAAAATTATTTATTGTCATAAACAAAATAATGATTTAGTTTTAGTTCAATTAACGTAAAGATACATAATCTTTTGTAGCAACAAAATCTGAATATTATGATTTTTAGATAGTCTTTTGTATATATTTTTGTTACTCCATATTATGTTATATCAAAAACATTCACAAACTTCATATCAATAACATTGTCCACAAAGCAATTTCGGATAATAATGAAGACTTCATTTTTAAATAATATAAATAACTAGACTTTGTTCACATCATAATAATAAATTTAATTTAATGTTAACAAGTATTAAATGTATATGTTAGTATTAAGCTACATCAATAGGATATTAGTATCTTAAAATTGTAGTTTCAAAAAATTATAATACTCCCTCTGTATTATTTTAAGTGGATTTTAAAGTTTTTTCACAAAAATTAAAAATTACAAAATTTTATGTAATTTATTATGGTTACATAAAAATAACATTAAATAACATTAGTTCAACCAATAGAAATAATATATAGTATTTTTTATTGGTTATAATTTCAAGTGACATTAAATTTTATCTAGAAAAATAAGAACACCATTTATTTTGAAACAAACCCAAAATCTTTAAAACCAGTTAATTTGATACGGAGGTAGTAGGAAATAGTTTTCTTAATTTACGTATATATATTATTTTATTTTAAATACTAAAATGTTCCGGGTCGAAACCCGTAATCCTCCAGGCCCAGAACTATAAATTAATCATGTAATATTAATTTCGTTCGAACGGTCTTTCTAACTACCAAATAATAATATAAATAACTTGTCCCGAGAAAAAATAAATAAATGGTTAATTAATCATGGTAACTAAAACATATGTAGTTAGACAAAATTACATGATGAAAGAAACTAACCACTACAAGCCAAAAATAGAAGCAAACTCATAGTTAACTACTTTTAAACATGTACATGTGAAACACAATATTTACATTGCAAAACATGTATTTTAACTCATATAAAACTATATTATAGCTCAACGATGATGAAACATACACTATAAAACACCCAAATATTTCTATCAAAGAGCTGCAAAGCATAAGAAATAGGTAATATAAAGTTGACATAGTAATAAGTAATTATCTCCAAATACAAACTTAAAAGTGTAATAATACTGATTAATAACTCTTATTTACAAGGAAACTTTAACTTGCTTCATTATTGGCCACACATCTATTATAAGGAAGCTATTACTCGAAAACGTAAAGAAGAATATTATGAAGCTATTGTTCGCTTGATTATTGGCCTTCAGAAGAAGAATAAGAGGGAAGTTCAATCTATGAGTTCAAGGTACATCAACAACTCAGAAGATTAATATAAAAAAAACACACTTAAGAACAATTTTTCCTCATCTTTCCAAACTGTCTATGTATTATTTTTAATTCAGTTTTATTATTAAGCAGATTAAGACAAGAAAATAAAAATGTATGTAACATAGAAACAACAGAAATCAAAGCATGTTTCTACTCTTATACTATATTTTATACACTAAATAGTTTATAAAAGATTATACTAAATTTGATTTTCACACAATAAAATAATTAATAAAATTTAAGTAGTAATTATTTGCGCGTAGGGCGGAAGAGGACAAGTATAAAAGAAAAAGGATGGTGTTTGCTACTATTAGAGACAAAACGATTACGTTTTACGCAATATATCAATTCATATTTGCCATCATATATTACTCATCTTGATTTACTGGTTAGCTTTTAATGATATGATAACGAGTTTATGTATGAAAATTATATTATAATTAAGTTAATTGGGTAGAGATCCGCGTCTACCATTGCAAAATAGTTTATTGATTTTAACATGTGTAGTTAGTTTGTATAAAATAGTTTATTGATTCGTTTTGTAATAACATATTTTTATTCGTAATAAATAATTGAAGATGATAGGTATGTATTTTTAATATTGAAAAACTTATAGTAAAACTCTTGGTATATATATATATATATGATGATAAATATATATATATATATATTGTTACAATTTCAAAATCGCATGCATTGGATTATACCATCCATTTTTATGGCAAATATTTGGATCTGATTAACATGATCTGGGTCATGAAGGTCGTAAAATTATAATGGGCTGATAATTTATTTTTCTGGGTCGATCGGATAGAATAACTCAGTTACATGTTTTTGTCTGACAATTGGCTATACTATTCAAGATGTTAAATAAACCAAGTAGATCTAACCGATCGGGAAAATTTATTTGTAATATTTATTCATAAATTTAGATCAAAAATTAAACTTTGCAATTATAATAAAATTAAAAATAAGTTTTTGGTGTTTGATTACGTTGATGATGTGATCGAATTTTTCATTCAATCCGTTGAGCATGTACATCACCAATGTCTTCTCGCCAACATGTGCCTTAACGTTCTCCAGCAAATCGACAATTGATTTCAGGCTTTGAGAATACTCATGAATCGTCATGTCTTCTATCTCCTTGGTGCGCAAATCGTCATGTCTTCAATCTCCTTGGTGCGCAAATCATTGTCTGGCTGAATCGCTCGCGCTTCCTTGTTGTTACGGAACTGATTCTTGATCCGTAACCATATATCTCGTGTTGTTCCTCCGACCTTAAATGACTATTTGAACAATGGCGTGCTAGTGTACCATAGATCCACAACTTGTCGAGGCCGTCGCGTTTCTTCCACGCTGTGTCGTCATCACCGTCGGGAACGGAGGTGCCGTCAACATATCCTAACACGTCGAATGTGAGACAGTGTCTGAGGAACCTTTCTTCCCAAGCATTGTAGTTGAAGACATCCAAATCTAGCACGATAGGTATGTGAGATTTTATGTTCGCCACTCCATATGCTTTCTCAATTGTCGCCATCGAGGCGGATTGCAGAAGAACAATGGTAGATAACAAGAAAAAGATTAAGGATCAGAGAGTAGCTCTGATTCCATGAAAGTCTGAAAACTTGCTTAGCTTTATTCATCTTACGTACAAGGTATATAATAGAGGTATTGTTACAACATACTCTATGATTTCCTATATTACGGGAAGATATTATATTTACAAAACTGATTGAGAATATACATAGTGTATTCTTTCAGGATGATGGTATGATAATATATTGTTATAACTTATAACTGTTAAACTACTGTAAATTGTTTCGGTTCTAATGTTATATACACTTTATATAATCCGTATGCATCATGTACAAGGTTAAATATGTAGTGATATAAGTTATACATACTCTCCGAGACAATTTTAGAAACAGTTTTACTAGTGTATAATAGAATCACCAATGGTGACTTTTAGAATGGTAAAGCACGTGTAGTTGTTATTTTCCGAATTTGTGGTGCTTTTTGCACCGCACTTCTTTTTAATGAAAATTTTGCACCAAACTTTTTAAAAAAATAAAGGACAATTCTATTAAATAGCATTTTTTTAAGTTTTTGTCACAAAAATAGCCCTCAAAAAATAAAATGACTAAAATAGACTTTTTTTTGAAATTTTAATTTTTTTTATTTTTTTTTTAAATTTGAAACTCTAACCCCAAACACACTCCTTAGCTCTAAACCCTAAAGTCTAAATTAGTTAACCCTAGGGGTATAAATGCATATAAATGCATTTTTTAGCTTCAAAAAAAAAAATTTAGTCATTTTCTTTTTTAAAAACTATTTTTGTGACAAACAAACTAAAATGGGTTATCTAAGGGAATTTCTCAATAATAAATGTTCCGCTAACAGTTATAACCAAGGTAATTTCGACAGTTAAACGAAAACAAAAACTACTACAAAAGAGATAAAAGTTTTAAAGGGGGGAAGATACACACAAACATGATTCACTTGAGATTCTGAAACTGATTTTTCCAAGAACATACTAAAGTCAAGATATGAACCGACGAAGAAAGACCTTAAAAAGAGGATTTAAACACGGTTAATAAACACCAACACGGATGATAAGCTGAAAATGTGTCGGAGATAGACATTGGTTGCCTGTAAGAGCACTTGAGAGATGACTCCAGAACTTAGCCAAGAGCGGTAGAAATAAGCCTCATTTGCATAGATTTGGAGTTTGAAAACAAAACGGTAATTATAATCAAGTTAATACTTTGAAACTCGACATTATCGTTTCAGAATCCGTAAATTTTAACGAGACTAACCCAGAGAACAATGACAGCAAACTATTTCAAGTTGGGAATACGAGAACGAGCATCCGAATTTGCGGTTGTGGGAGATGGTTTTGGCAGTTCTGGTAAGAGACCCCGAAAAACTTAACCAAATGTCAAATTTTGTATATTCATTTTTATTTTTTTTTTGTAATAACTTAGCCAATTGTCAAATTTGATACAATAGATGGTTTGTGTTTAGTTAATAAAGGATGCTTTGATAGTGGATTCAGGTATTATAACTAGTATGTTTTATCCCTGATACGCATGGGCAAGGGTGGATCCAGCCACATATTTAGTATGTGGCTTATATACTATAACATATATTTAGATTGGGGATTTGGATAAATTATATAATAATTATCAAAGGAATACCAAAATGATTTGGATAAATTATATACTCCTTCTGTTTCACAAAGAGTGTCATTTTACCATTTTTTCTTGTTACATAAAGAATGTCATTTTAGAATTTCAATATAATTTATAGCTTAATATTAATTGCAAAATGCATTGGTTTTATAAATAAATCTATTTATCTCAAATATTATTGGTCAAATAGATGTAATTAATACAATCATAAATGTATTTCAATCAGTTTCTTAATATGTGTAAAATGTGTCTAAGTGACATTCTTTATAAAACCGCTGGAGTAATAATTATGAAAAGAATACCAAAATGTAGTATGTGGCACATGCCACACCTATGAAATGCCTGCGTCAGGCCCTGCGCATGGGTATTCTTTTAACTACATTTTAGTAAAATTCAGATGTTATTTTCACTTATATAAAAATGGGTAATTGCACTTGATATACACGATAGAAACATTATTTAGGTGATCGGTTACACACTGTTCCACTTTCCTTATATCCCAAAAGTGACCCTATAACGTAGATACTCGAAATCTGACACGCCTATACTACACTGTCATAATTCATTTACAACTCGGCTACTAACACTAGGCAGATTAATTCTTATTAGGAAACTGAATAACTAAATATCCTTTCGATCTTTGCAATCTTACGTTACGAAAGTAAGACATGTTCTCCACATAATTACAAGTTTGCCAGTTTTTTTTCGTTTTTTATGCTACCGCTGATGACATTATGATTTAGGATTTAAGGTTTAGAATCTAAAGTTTACAATTTTAAATTTAAGATTTAGGATTTAGAGTTTGGGTTTTAAATTTTGCATTTAGGATATATGGTGTATTATGGTTTAGAGTTTAGAATTTAGAGTATAAAATTTAAAGTTTAAGATTTAGAGTTTATGGTTTAGTATTTAGGTTTTTGTTAACGGTGTTAATGTTGTTGGCATTAACGCCGACATTGTTTTTTTTCCAGCTTTTTTTTTTTTAGTTTTAGTATCATTTTTAATACATGGTATTTTGATTAGTGATAAGAATTGATGTGAATTTGATATTTCACAGTAGAGGTTTATTGCAAATTTTATTCGTTTTTGAACTAGCAATAAAAGACTTTTTCTATTGTTTACCTCTTAGAGAACTGTCTGTCACCCTTAAAATGATAATCAATAAAAATTTGCCATATAAATTCTATTTATAAAAAAATCAACAATACTATTAATTGTAGAAAAAAGAAAAAAATAATGTTGTTAGATAATATATACGTCCACCACTAAAATAAAAAATAAAAAATTATCAAATCATATTTTATCTATAAAAAAAATAATCATAAAAGAATATTCATTGCCAAAAAAAATTGAAGTGGCTAATGCCGTCAATTAAGCCTTTAACCCTAGAGTTTATGATTCACTATTTAGGGTTTATGATTTACGGTTTAGGGTTTAGAGTTCACTCCTAGAATTTAGGATTTACTGCTTAGGGTTTAGGGTTCACCCCTAAGATTTAGGGTTTTCCCCTTAGGGTTTAGGGTTTAGCATTCACCTCCTAGTATATTTTCCCAAAGCCATCTATAAATTTTGCTTAAATCTTTTTCAAAGTCAATATGACCGTTTCTGCCACTTCAAAACCTTTGCAGCCTCATCCAATTGAACTTATTGAAGTTTCATCTTTCTTCAGAGAAAAAGGTTATGGAACATCGGCTATTCGTAGAATAAATTAAATTGTTTGTAGAAGATGATATATGAAATTGATGTAATGTATGAAAAAAGTGGAGATCATGGCTGGAACTGTTAAAGCCACTAAAATGATTTTTTATTTTCTTTTTATTTTTTGGGTAATTTTTTAAATAACACTTTTTAAGTTTTTGTCAGAAAATAGATTTCAAAAATAATCAAAATATCCTTTTTTTAAAAAGAATTTTAATTTTTTTTTAAAAAAAATTTGAAACTCCACCCCCAAAACTCTACCCCTTAACTCTAAACCCAAGTCTAGAATAATTAACTATATAGGTAAAAATGTTTATTTACCTCTTTAATGAAATATTTTGGTTATTTTCTTCATTGTATACAATTTTTGTGAAAATAAACTAAAATATTCTATCTTAAGGAATTTATCTTATTTTTATTGTCACTTTCTTTTCGATTTAATTGCAGAATAAACGGCTTGTATCATAATTCTTTTTTTGGTTTACTATTTTACTATAAACAATAAACATGTAGCATAATTTGATTAGTGAGACCATTTACATTTGAATATATAAAGAATTAAGTTAATGTCGTATAATATTTAGGACGAAACAATTTATTGGAGTGATATTAAACACTACGAAAAATTGTTAAGATCGTAAATAGGCAATTTTCCGTCTAATAAGTGCCTTAATTTAATAGATAGACATCAAAATCATAGTTAGTTTTAATGAGAAATAAAGATTTAAAGTGGGTTACATGAAAAGTAGCTTCAAAATTTAGCTAAAAGTAAAAATTATCAATAACCACTTTAAATACAGTAAAACTTCTATAAATTAATAATGTTTGGACTTTGAAATTTTATTAATTTATAGAGATATTAATTTACAAAAGTTTCCTTATTTAGATTTCTTATTTAAAGATATTTTATTCTAAGATAAGAAAATATTTGTTTTAGTGTCTAGACATTAATTGTTATTTTTTAAAAAATTGACATTTATATTAGTTTTATTATATTATTTGGTGTATATAATATATATTCCATAGAACTTAAATGTGGTTTTAGATATAATATTACTAAATCTCATCAAAATATATTAAGTGTTAAAAAATATAAAGATAATTCCATTGTGAATATAAAACAAACATTAAAATAATAGGTTATTACTTATATAAAACATGTAACATATAAATTATTAATTTATAATTTAATAGGACCATATATTTACATAGAATTTTCTAAAAAATATTATCTTATTATTTTATCAATTTGTGTCAATTTTTGAATCGGCCCAAGTTAGGACCAACATAATTTATTAAGTTATATAAATTATTAATTTATCGAGTATTAATTTATAGAGGTTCTACTGTTTTATGGATTTGGACTTATGGTCTTAATTTGTTAATTGGACATTATATCCATTAACTTATTATTACACCAAAATTATGATAATCTTTTGTGATTATTTATTTTACACAAAAAAGCAAGTCCATATTGAAGTATATTAGTGTTTTTCAAATTGGTCAACCATAATATCTTCATTTTAATTATACAATAAAATCTTGGTGATAATGGTATTTGACTATTGTTTAGTAAACTCGTTATTTTTAATAAACTCAATGATAATAAGAACTGCTCTTTTTATTGCTTAAGAAACTCACTGAAAACTTAGGTGGGGGTATTGGTTTTAAGAATTGACTAGAATTAGAAGAAATCAGTCTTTCAATTAAATTCTTGTGTTATTTAATCACAGATTTCATCAATTCCTTGCAATTCTTTTGTTATTGATTTAGTAATTTTCTAATTCCATTAAATGTTTGTGTTATTCAATTTTCAGTGGATTATATGATAATTATATTTGAATAGAATTTAATGGAAAATTTCTTTAAAATTGTAAAGGACCAATTCTCTGCATTAAAGTTGGAATTTGAAGATGAATTTTATATTTTTCATATATTGGATATATATGTCAAAATTATTGATCATTATAATAAAAAAGATTTGAAAACATAATTTTCATTATAAATTTACAAAATTTGTTATTATCTTGATAAATGATTATAAAATATATTATATCATATTTTTTTCCCGTAGAATTTTCTTATCCACAAATGGCTACATATTCACATAGTAATACAAAACTAATTCAACTATTACTATTTTTCACTTAGTCAAGTTTTTATTCAATTTTTTTCTTACATAATTTTTACTTTTTATATTGAATAAAATGATTAAAGTTTTTGTTTATCAAATTTTTATAAAAAAGTTCTCTTCATGTAAAAAAAATAGTTTATAAAATTTATAGGAATTGATATGTATCAAAATTATTTGAATTCTTTTAAAATCCAAAGCATCATAATTAGACAAATGCATTAAATTTTTTATCAAATCCTTTAAAATACCTTAAAAGTAACTATTTATATCTTCAATTGAATTCTCTTAGAATCAGTTAAATTCTTCAATCCAATACCACCCCCTTAAGCTTTTGTCTAACACACTTATAATGCCCTTAACTCGACATTATTTTATATAATCATATGCATATCCTAATCCTAATTGATAAACACATATCTTTAGATAACTCTAAAGTATAACTTCTATCCTTATCTCTAAAGATCACAACTTCACTAGGACTAGGATTGCTTAACATTCAAGCTTTGTTCAAGCTTACTTCAACAGACTAATCTTTATTGTAACTAATATTTGTATTAAAAATCTCCATAATGCACTTGTACGTTTTGGTTTTGTAAAAGCCACTAACATGTGCTTCTCAATCTTTTTTCTATATAAGGCTAATGAGCCATTTAGTAAAAGGGGGATTCATACGGTGAACAGTATACCAAATATGCTTCCACTTGATTTTTTTTTCGATAGGTAAAAGGGGATTATATATAAGGTTTTTATATTTGAGAGTACAACACAAATTAATTTTATAGGCTTTTGATAGAATAACACAAATCAGAAAATTTGTACAGTACAGTTGTATCCTAAAAATCTGAACACTATTAAACGTCGTACTATGGAGCATTTAAAAATTTAAGAAAATAAATTAATTATCTTGATTCTGTAACTTTTTTTTATTAGTTTATTTTGATATTGTAATTTTAATTTATGTTATTATTATTATTATTATTATAAATATCAGCTGTTTTATTATAGTAAAATAAAGATTCTATAACTATAACCATAAATAAAAAAAAATTAAAATAACAATTACCTAAAAAATATTTGAAATAAAATAAAATAATATTTGGGTTAAAAGATTCGAATTTATCAGCGTTTCTCTTTAGCGCTCTCTCAAAAATGTTCTTTGTAGATTCTCAGGTGCAAGACTTCGATCATCATCTCCTTGAACCTGTGGCGGCGGACTTTAACCATCTATCTCCCTCTCCGCCATGTGCCAACGGCCACCGATCCACCGTTTCTCTACGCACAGACCAAGGCGGAACGTTCTGCTTCCTCTGCTTCTCCGACCTCGTCTCCAATCCACGCGCCCCCACCGTACACGTCTCCTACGCGCTTCACCAGCTCTCGATCGCTCTCTCCGAGCCTATCTTCCTCCGAACTCTCCTCTCCTCACACGTCCGCTTCCTCGTATCGCCTCTCGTCCACGCTCTCTCAATCTTCGATGATGCACCGATCGCTATCCAGATTATGGATACAATCTCTCTTCTCTGTTCCGCTGAAGAATGTTCCATCGGTGAGGATTTTGTTGAGAGAGTCTCTGCTCAGCTCTCTTCTGGTGCCTTGGGTTGGAGCCGAAGACAGCTTCATATGGTATCGTTGCCTTTCTAGGGTTTAATTTTACTTACTATTGGGGATCCTCGTCGAGATTTTCATCTGATTGATTAGGTTTAGATTTGGAATTGCGAATCATTTGATTAGGTTTCGATCTGTAGTTGCTGTCGCTGGGGATTTTTCTGAAAATGCGATCTCTCATACTTATTGCTTAATGACTGCGTGTTGCAGCTCCATTGCTTTGGAGTTCTTCTGAGTAGTGAGAAGATAGACATCAATTCTCACATAAGAAATAAAGATTCTCTTGTTTGCCACCTTGTTGAAGGTCTTCAATTACCGAGGTAATGTGGATAAGCCCTTTGCTCTTGTATGTATGAGGCATGTTGTGATTTATCTTTTCTCATGCTAGTGAGGAGATCCGCGGTGAGATCTTTTACGTTCTGTACAAATTCTCTGCTCTACAGTTCACAGAACAGAATGATGATGGAGCTGAGGTTCTTTCTTCACTGTGTCCTAAGCTCTTATGCCTATCCTTGGAAGCTCTTGCTAAGACACAGAGAGATGAGGTTCGCTTGAATTGTATAGGTTAGTATGAGCTTCTCTAACTATCTGTTTCATTCTTATGTGGTTTACATAGATTTTGGACCATGTCAAAGTGCTTGATGCCTTCATTTGGTAGAACTTTACTTCTCAGGCTACCAAACGTTTTTGCTATCTTTTAGCTAACATAGATTTTGAAACATTGTAGCCCTTTTGACCACCTTAGCTCAGCAAGGTCTTTTAGCCGATTCACGTACAAGTCCTGTCAGCAGCATGAGCTTGGATGAAGTGGATGATGACCCCATGCTGACGGCTGAAACTGTAACTGCGAGGCCTTGTTTAGATGTCTTGTTTTCTGAAGCCATCAAAGGTCCGCTGCTTTCCACTGACGGTGAAGTGCAAATAAAAACTCTTGATCTTATCTTCCATTATGTGTCCCAAGAGAGTATTCCAAGCAAACAGATTGAAGTTCTGCTAGAAGAAAATGTTGCTGATTATATATTCGAGATACTGCGGTTATCAGGTAATGTCAGTTCTCCTTGATAATGTGATCAAACTTTTATTATGATGCATTGGACTTCAATAAGGTTGTCAAGTTGGGAATAGAAGAAAATAACAGCTTGTTCAGTTAGTCTACATAGTGGCCTTCAATTATAATTTCTGTTTGGCTCCTTTCTTTTGCTTCACGAGCATTAATAGATTAATGTATCTGACTGACGAACTCCTTTTCATGAACAGATTGTAAAAATCATGTCATCAACTCATGCCTCAGAGTTCTTGATTTATTTTCCCTAGCCGAGCATTCCTTTCGGAAGAAACTTGTTATTGGGTTTCCTTCTGTCACCCAAGTGCTTCACTATGTAGGCGAAGTTCCTTGTCATCCTTTTCAAATCCAAACACTAAAGCTTGTTTCGAGCTGTGTTTCTGATTTCCCTGGGATTGTTTCAAGTTCTCAAGTTCAGGAAATTTCTCTGATTCTGAAAAGGATGCTTGAAAGATATTATTCACAAGAGATGGGATTATTTCCGGATGCCTTTGCAATTATCTGCTCAGTTCTCGTTTCCCTAATGAAAACCCCATCTTTTGCTGAGACTCCAGATGTTTTTAAATCAATGCAAGAATCCCTAAAACATGCCGTTTTGGTCTGTCTTAGTATCCCTGAGAATGATTCAACTCAGATCTCGCATGCAGTCTACTTAATCAATGAAGTATATGCATACTGTACTTCACCAACATCCATAAACAATACTAGTTGCATTGAGTTAAGACACTGTGTTATAGATGTGTGTGTATCACACCTATTACCGTGGTTTCTTTCTGATGTCAACGAGGTCAATGAAGAAGCAACCCTTGGCATAATGGAAACCTTTCACTCTATTCTTCTACAGAATTCAGATGTTAAGGCCATGGAGTTTGCGGAGATACTTGTTTCAGCAGATTGGTTCAGCTTTTCATTTGGATGTCTAGGAAACTTCTCTACTGCTACTATGAAACAGAGAGTATATTTGATGCTCAGTTCCCTTGTCGATGTTCTTCACAGAGAAAAATTGGGGTCACATATCAGAGATGCTCTTTCCAGTCTTCCTTCTGATCCACAAGATTTGCTGTTTTTGCTCGGACAAGATAGTTCCAATAATCAAGAGTTGGCTTCTTGCCAGTTTGCAGCTCTGGTTATTTTCCATACTGGTTGGATACACAATGACAGGTGATGTATGCTTTTGATTTCGAATTATGTTTCTTGATGAACGAACTAAAGAGCTGCAATTTGTTTCTCACTTCTTATGTTCTTTTGCATCATTTGCAGGCTTGCAGATGATAAGCTTGTTTTCGCTTCTTTGGAGAAATACATTCTTGTCAACAGGACAAGTCTCATCCCTGATTCTCCAGCTATGCTGCAACTAGTGAATCTATATAGTCTTTGCAGGAGTCTTCAAAACCAAAGATATCAGATATCCTACAGTCTAGAAGCTGAGAGGATAGTCTTCCATCTACTAAACGAATATGAGTGGGACTTGGGTTCCTGTGATATTCATCTGGAATCTCTCAAGTGGCTTTTTCAACAAGAAAATATCAGCAAAAGTTTAACTTACCAGATCCAAAAGATTGCACAGAACAACTTAATTGGAGACGAAGTTCACAATGTATATGGAGATGGCAGACAGAGATCACTCACATATTGGTTCGCAAAGCTGGTATCAGAAGGAGACAACTATGCCGCAACTCTTTTGGTTAACTTGTTAACACAGCTCGCAGAGAAGGGAGAGCAAGAGAATGATGTTGTCTCAATTTTAGTTCTAATGAACATGGTCGTTTCTAAATCACCAACTGCCTCCAACCATCTATCCATTAGTGGCATTGGCAATGCAATTTATAGGCTCGTTTGTGGTTTCACTGACTTATCCCCGGGAACATCTTTCGCTACACTACTTGTGCTAATATTCAACATTCTAGCTTCTGTGCAACCTGGAGTGCTCAAAAATGATGAATCTTGGGATGCTGTGTTTATTAAGGTGTGACCACTTAACCTTTTCTCTCCCAACACTGTCATCTTTCTAATTGAATCCGTTTTATTTTGTAGTTGTTAAACTATTTGAGCTTGCGAGACACTGCCATAACACAGAACCATAAAAATATGATGGTGATTGGCATTCTTTGCTTGGTTCTGTACCACTCATCACATGGAGCACTTTTGGATTCTTCAAGAATTATTGTGGTGAATTCGTACTTGGTATCGGCAATCAACAATGTCGTTGATGTAGCTTACTCTAGGGGTCCAGCATTGGCTCAGTCTCAGGATGAAAATAACATCGAGGAGGCTCTAGCATTCACGTTACCACTCTACTTTTTCTCATTAAGAAGGTATGTATGTAGCTTCGGACGTTTTGCACGCAGATAGATCGTACATCTAACCGTTATGACTCCCTTTTGGCCTTGTAGCCTGCAGATTGTTCTCGCTGGAGCTGTGGATTGGCAAACTTTCTTTGGCCCATCGGGCAACCTGGAGACACTACCCGTAGTCTGTATCCATTGCCACAATTTGTGCAGGTTGATGCATTTTGGAACACCGCAAATCAAGCTCATGGCTTCTTATTGTCTATTGGAGCTGTTCACTGGACTATCACAACAGATTGACATTAGAAAAGAGCAACTACGCTGTTCATCGAGCTATCTGAAAGCAGTGAAGGCTGTACTAAGTGGTCTGGTATTCTATGATGACATAAGAGTAGCGATAAACTCTGCGCTTTGTCTGTCCATGATATTAGGATGGGAAGAGATGGAAGGGAGAACAGAGATGCTTAAGACTAGCTCCTGGTACAGGTTTATTACAGAAGAAATGTCAGTGTCCTTGGCGATGCCTTGTTCTGCATCAAATACCTTTGTGAACCACCACAAGCCTGCGGTCTATGTAACCGTTGCCATGCTAAGGCTCAAGAACAAACCGGCGTGGCTGAGAAGTGTCTTTGATGAGTCTTGCATCTCAAGCATGATTCAGAATCTGAATGGGACGAATATCACCAGCGAGATTGTAATTTTGTTTCGGGAGCTTATGCAAGCTCAGCTGTTGAACTCCGACCAAGTGACCAAGTTGGATCTCGTATTCCTGGTTAGTAACGCAGATAAATCTAATAATAAGTTTCAATTACATTTCATAACTATTTCACTTGACAATACCGCAGGCAAGCAGAAAACAAATACAGAGGAATGGAACCCTAGACGAAACAGCTGAAGAACAAATGCAACTGACAGTTTCATCAGTCCATGATCATGGTGAAGCATGCAGCTATCTTGTTGATTTGATGGTATCTAATTCTCTTGGACAAACAAGTGGTGGAAGCGAAACAACATGCAGGCAAAAGAAGAAACAGGTTCTCGTTGAAATGGAACAATTCTCCGAACTATTATCAACAAGAAGAGAGTATGTTACTGATACAAGGCCGTGTAAGGTCTATACAAGTCACAGAAAGAAGATAAATGCAAAATGAGAAAAACCATGAAGAAGGGCAGATCTCTAGTGTTTGTAGAGGTCGAATTGTGCATATATAAGTTCAGCTTTCAGGTTTTGTTAACACCTTAAAAACAGCTTAGGTTTATTTGCTCACGGTTATTCCACTTCATACATCTTACTGGTGTTCCAAGTTTATTCTTTTATTTGCCTCCTATAGTTGTGTGACCAAAGCTCACTTTGTGATATAAAAGAGTATAGAGACCATACTCATTGTCTTTGATGTGTATATAAATAGTTGATATGAGCTTTTATCCTAAAGATGAATCTCATCCACCAAGAAAAGGTCTTTTCATATGCTCTTTTTGATTATAACTTTGTTTTGGTTCTTCGTAATAGTCTGTTCTTTCTATTTCCACAATTTTGCTTAGAGTTTCATTTGTACTTGTCATTTTGTATTTTCCCCTTTAAACAATACTTTCATAATACCTTAAAGCTAGGGATGTTAAAATGGAAAAACCCATCTAATTTAAACTCACCAGATTTAAGATCCACTCTATTTGAAACTCATACACGTTTATACTCATTTAAAAATAAATCTATTATAGATATCTATTTAGATTCGCAAATATTACATTGACTCATTTAAACATGTTTAGAACCATTTAAAGTAATATATGATTTTATGTTTTAATAATATTTATTTTCAATATTAAACTATTTAGAATAAAAGTTTATTTTTTTAAAAAAAAATCATAAAATATTATAGAAAAGAAGGTTTAAGTTTTTTTTTTAACCACAAAGTCAAAATTTCCTGCTAAAATCGCAAATCGAATTTTCCGCTAAAACAACAAATCAAGTTTTTCTTTCGAAACCGTAAAATAGAGTTTTTTTACCAAAACTGCCAAATTAAGTTTTTCACCCAAAACCTCAAATCTCTGTAAAATCAAATTTCCAGTTAAAACTGCAAAATTGAGTTTTTTTTACCAAACTACATAATTGAGTTTTTTTTTTAAACCGCAAAATCAGATTTTTCGCTAAAATTGCAAACCGCGATTTCTCGCCAAAATAGAAAATCGAGGTTTCTCACCAAAATCATAAAAATAGAGTTCTCCCGCCGAAACCAAAAAATCAGATTTTTCCACTAAACTAAAAATCAAGTTTTCCTGCCAAAACCACAAAATTTGATTCCCCTCTCTCGAAATTGAAAAATCAAACTTTCCGTCAAAATCGAAAAATCCAGTTTTTCCGCCAAATCCGCAAAATTAGATTTTACTGCCATAACTGTGAAATTAGGGTTTTCCGCCAAAACTGCAAAATCGTATTTCCCTCCAAACCGCAATATCAAGTTTTTCCAACAAAACTGCAAAAATTGATTTTACTTCAGAATAACAAAACTGACTTTTTTTTGCCATAATCGCAAAATTGAGTTTTTTTGCCAAAACAACAAAACCGAATCTTCCTTCCAAGATCGAAAAATTGGATTTTTTCAACAAAGCTGCAAAATAAAAAAATTCTGTCAGTACCGCAAAATCAAGTTTTCCCGACAAAATTGCAAAATTGAGTTATCATGCCAAAACGCAAAATCGAGTTTTCTTGCCAAAACAACCAAATCATGTTTCTCACCAAAACCGCACATTCATGTTTTCCTCCATAACTAAAATTAGATTTTTTTCACCAAACTCGCAAAATCTTTTTTTGCTGTCAAAACTGGAAAATTACAAAAGCGTGTTTTTCTGTCAAAACCGAATATATAGTTTTCCTGCCAAAACAGCAAAATTGAGTTTTCCTCCAAAACCACATAACCTGATTTTCTCTCAAAAATTATAAAATTGTGTTTTCCGCCAAAATTAGAAAATTATGATTTCTCGCTAAGGCTTTAAACTATGTTTTTGAAAAAAAAATTAACTATAATATGTTAACTCTATTTTAAATAAAACTCTATTTAAAAGAGTTAATATTGGGTTCACCCCTTAGAGTGAACCTCTAGATTCACCCCTAAATTGATAACCAATGAAAATTTACCAAGTCGTATTCTGTTAATGAACAAAAAATCAAAAATAATCAGAAAATAGTATTAATTACAGAAAAAGAACTTTGAAGTTGTTAACGTCGTCATTCAAACTCTAAATCCTAAACTATAGGGTTAACCTTATACCCTAAAACCATATACCCTAAACTTTAAAACTTAAACCCTAACCTTAGGGTCTAAGTTAACCCTAGAGTTTAAATTTCATAATAAGGTTTAGGATTAACCCTAGAATTAAGGTCTAGTGTTTAGGGTTTAGAGTTTTGTTGACTGCGTTAATAGTGTCAAAGTTTTTTTTCGGCAACTAATGTTATTTTCTAATTATTTTGTACTTTTTAATAAATAAAATATGAGTTGACAAATTTTCATTGGTTATTGGTTTAGGGGGTGAACACAAGAAAAACTCTTTAAAAAGTGGACCTAATATTTATAGGTTCTCCCCCTAAATACTAACTAATAAAAAGCTGTCATGTGTCATTATTTTGTTTATGAAAAAAATAGAAAATAATATTAACTGTGAAAAAAGTAGACATTGCAAGATTTTAAACTCAAAACCTTATACTTCAAATTCTAAACTCATAACCTTATACTTCAAATTCTAAACTCTAGACCTTAAATCCTAGGATTAACACTATACCTTATAACTCAAACTCTAAACACTAAACCATAAACTCTAAGGTTAACCCTATGATTTAGGGTTAACTTTAAACCTTAGGGATAACCTTAAATCTTAGGATTAACCCTAAACCCTAGTGTTAACCTTAAACCCTAAGATTAACCCTAAACTTTAGGATTTACAGTTTAGGGATTTGCTGACAGCTTTTAGGGTTTAGAGTTTGCTTCTCCTCCACCCTCCATCTATGGAAAAAGAACTAACTCTAAACCCTAAACCCTAAATATCCTCAACCCTAAACTCTAAATCATAGGGTTTAGCATTTATTGTTTCTCTCTCTCTCTCTCTCTCTCTCTCTCTCTCTCTCTCTCTCTCTCTCTCTCTCTCTCTNCCTCTCTCTCTTTATATACAGATTTAAGTTCGTAATTAAAAAAAATTTCACTCATTCAGTGTCAAAATTATTATCATATTGATCTCAACAATTAACGGATCTACAATGCTCATGACATTAACTATTCGATGTTTGTGTCACTAAGATTCATTTTTTTATTTGTAGCTTTCTATATTCAAATTTATTTAGATGTTAGATTTCGAAATCCAATGTAAATCCAACCATTGCTGCATCGTAGATCTGACCATAACAGTGTTTTTCTTCAAAAAGATCTGTAAAGTTAAAAAATGATGAAAAATACAAAGATGATGGAGGTATAGTAGACAAGATCGGTGATAAGATTGGTCAAAGAAGGTATACTTAGAAATTTACTCAGATGGATTTTAAGGAACAAAGATTAAGGCGGCGGTTGCAGTGTAATGAAAGCTACAAAGTTGAGGAAGGATGAGGAAGCGACGTTGTTGTGATAAGATGTAATAAATGTAAGGATACATCTCAGGCTGAGATCTCAGACTAAGATCTCGACATATAAACGAGATTGTTGGGATAAGCTAAAGTTTGAGAGAGAGTAAAACCCTAAGAAAAGAGTATGAGATCTTGACATATACGCGTGATAAAAGATTAAAACCCTAAATAAGATGTTACTTACCAAAAATCTTCAAACTCCGACTAGCTAGGTTTTTTTTTTTGAGAGAGAGAATGTGTGAATGAAAAAAAGCTCCAAGAGATACGTATTTATAGGAGAGTCTGATAATCTAAGGCGGTGAAGAACAAACAACTATCAATTTTTTTTGTATTTTTTAAATAAGAAGATATTAACATTTACCAACTGAGATTATTAAGAAAATAACATCCAAAAATTTTATTATTATTATTATATATACTGAAAAGGTAATATGCCGAATATCTTTCTATCTTGTTAAAAGAAAGAATGTCCTTCAATCTTTGTGGTTTAATTTGGAGATATACATCAATTTAGTTTATGTTGATGAATTTATTTTTTTATCTTACGATAATTATTAAACAAATTATAAAACAGTTGTACAATTTGATATGATTTATTATTTATTAACCATATAAAATAATGAAGTCTGAGGAAAATAATTAAAATAACTAAATGATAATTTTATCACTAATTATTTGAAACTAAACTCGTCTACGAAATTTACCCACACAAATTTATCCATAAGAAAAAGTCATATGACTCTGTCCATAAGCATTCATCCATATAAATTCTTCACATGGACATATCTTGTCACTTAAGCATATACATGTGTTGTTCTTTTATGTTATCGTCCATTCATAAATTCATTCGTCCATAATTTTTATGTTCACACTTTGTCCGTCCATATCTACACACTAATATACAACTCCCTATAGAAGCAAGGTGAAGACATATCAGTCTCTAATTATTAACCTTATACTCTCATGCAATTTATCATATGTTGATTAGAAATTAAATTCATGTATCCACCAAATGATGTCCATATAACTCATATGAGATGTATCCACTAAATTGCGTCTCTCTCTATTTATAACCTCTCTCTGTATTTACAGATTTAAGTTCATAATTAAAAGTATTTTCACTCATTCAGTGTCAAAATTATTATCATATTGATCTCAACAATTAACGGGTCTGCAATGCTCATGACATTAACTATTCAATGTTTGGGTTCATCAGATTCATTTTTTTATTTGCAGCTTTCTATATTCAAATTTATTTAGATGTTAGATTTCAAAATCTGATGTAAATCCAGCCATTGATGCATCGTAGATCTGGCCATAACAGTGTTTTCTTCAAAAAAATCTGTAAAGTTAAAAAATGATGAAAAATACAAAGATGTTGGAGGTATAGTAGACAAGATCGGTGATAGGATTGGTCAAAGAAGGTATACTTGGAAATTTACTCAGATGGATTTTAAGGAACAAAGATTAAGGCGGCGGCTGCAGTGTAATGAAAGCTACAAAATTGAGGAAGGATGGGGAAGCGACATTGTTGTGATAAGATGTAATAAATGTAAGGATACATCTCAGACTGAGATCTCAGACTAAGATCTCGACATATAAGCGACATTGTTGTGATAAGCTAAAGTTTGAGAGAGAGTAAAACCCTAAGAAAAGAGTATGAGATCTTGACATATACGCATGATAAAAGATTAAAACCCTAAATAAGATGTTACTTACCCAAAAACTTCAAACTGCGACTAGCTAGGTTTTTTTTTTTTTTTGAGAGAGAGATAAATGTGTGAATGAAAAAAAGCTCCAAGAGATACGTATTTATTGGAGGATCTGATAATCTAAGGCGCTGGAGAACAAAAAACTATTATTTTTTGTATTTTTTAAATAAGAAGATATTAACATTTACCAACTGAGATTATTAAGAAAATAACATCCGAGAATTTTATTATTATTATTATATATACTGAAAAGTTAATATGCCGAATATCTTTCTATCTTGTTAAAAGAAAGAATGTCCTTCAATCTTTGTGGTTTGATTTGGAGATATATACCAATTTAGTTTATGTTGATGAATTTATTTTTTTATCTTATGATAATTATTAAACAAAGTATAAAACAGTTGTACAATTTGATATGATTTATTATTTATTAACCATATAAAGTAATGAAGTCTGAGGAAAATAGTTAAAATAACTAAATGGTAATTTTTATCACTATTTATTTGAAACTAAACTCGTCCACGAAATTTACCCACACAAATTTATCCATAGGAAAAAGTCATATGACTCTGTCCATAAGCATTCATCCATATAAATTCTTCACATGGACATATCTTGTCACTTAAGAATATACATGTGTTGTTCTTTTATGTTATCGTCCATTCATAAATTCATTTGTCCATAATTTTTATGTTCACACTTTGTCCATCTATATCTACACACTAATATACAACTCCGTGTAGAAGCAAGGTGAAGACATATCAGTCTCTAATTATTAACCTTATACTTCTCATGCAATTTATCATATGTTGATTGGAAATTAAATTCATGTATCCACCAAATGATGTCCATATAATTCATATGAGATGTATCCACTAAATTGCGTCTCTCTCTATTTATAACCTCTCTCTGTATTTACAGATTTAAGTTCATAATTAAAAGTATTTTCACTCATTCACTGACAAAAATTATTATCATATTGATGTCAACAATTAACGGTTCAGCAATGCTCATGACATTAACTAATCGATGTTTGTGTCACTCAGATTCATTTTTTTATTTATAGTTTTCTATATTCAAATTTATTTAGATGTTAGATTTCGAAATCCGATGTAAATCCAGCCATTGTTGCATCGTAGATATGGCCATAACAGTGTTTTTCTTCAAAAAGATCTGTAAAGTTAAAAATGATTAAAAATACAAAGATGTTGAAGATATAGTAGACAAGATCGGTGATAAGATTGATCAAAGAAGGTATACTTGGAAATTTATTCAGATGGATTTTAAGGAACAAAGATTAAGGCGGCGACTGCAGTGTAATGAAAGCTACAAAGTTGATAAAGGATGGGGAAGCGACATTGTTGTGATAAGATGTAATAAATGTAAGGATACATCTCAGACTGAGATCTCAAACTAAGATCTCGACATATAAGCAACATTGTTGTGATAAGCTAAAGTTTGAGAGAGAGTAAAACCCTAAGAAAAGAGTATGAGATCTTGATATATACACATGATAAGAGATTAAAACCCTAAATAAGATGTTACTTACCCAAAAATTCAAACTGCGACTAGCTAGGGTTATTTGAGAGAGAGAGAGAGAGAGAGAGAGAGAGAGAGAGAGAGAGAGAGAGAGAGAGAGAGAGAGAGAGAGAGAGAGAGAGAGCATAATGTGTGAATGAAAAAAGCTCCAAGAGATACGTAATTATAGGAGAGTCTGGTGATCTAAGGCGGTGAAGAACAAAAAACTATCAATTTTTTGGTATTTTTTAAATAAGAAGATATTAACATTTACCAACTGAGATTATTACGAAAATAACATCCGAGAACTTTATTATTATTATTATATATATTGAAAAGTTAATATGCCGAATATCTTTCTATCTTGTTAAAAGAAAGAATGTCCTTCTATTTTTTATGGTTTTATTTGAAGATATATACCAATTTAGTTTATGTTGATGAATTTTACTTTTTATCTTATGATAATTATTAAACAAATTATAAAACAGTTGTACAATTTGATATGATTTATTATTTATTAACCATATAAAGTAATGAAGTATGAGGAAAATAATTAAAATAACTAAATGATAATTCTTATCACTATTTATTTGAAACTAAACTCGTCAACGAAATTTACCCACACAAATTTATCCATAAGAAAAAGTCATATGACTCTGTCCACAAGCATTCATCCATATAAATTCTTCACATGGACATATCTTGTCACTTAAGCATATACATGTGTTGTTCTTTTATGTTATCGTCCATTCATAAATTCTTTCTTCCATAATTTTTATGTCCACACTTTGTCCGTCCATATCTACACACTAATATACAACTCCATATAAAAGCAAGGTGAAGACATATCAGTCTCTAATTATTAACCTTATATTTCTCATCATGCAAATTATCATATGTTGATTGGAAATTAAATTTATGTATCCACCAAATGATGTCCATATAACTCATATGAGATGTATCCACTAAATTGCGTCTCTCTATTTATAACCTCTCTCTGTATTTTCAGATTTAAGTTCATAATTAAAAGTATTTTCACTCATTCAGTGTCAAAATTATTATCATATTGATCTCAACAATTAACGGGTCTACAATGCTCATGACATTAACTATTCGATGTTTGTGTCACTCAGATTCATTTTTTTATTTGTAGCTTTCTATATTCAAATTTATTTAGATGTTAGATTTCGAAATCCGATGTAAATCCAGCCATTGTTGCATCGTAGATCTGGCCATAACAGTGTTTTTCTTCAAAAAGATCTGTAAAGTTACAAAATGATGAAAAATACAAAGATGTTGGAGGTATAGTAGACAAAATCGGTTATAAAATTGGTCAAAGAAGGTATACTTAGAAATTTACTCATATGGATTTTAAGGAACAAAGATTAAGGCGGCGGCTGCAGTGTAATGAAAGCTACAAAGTTGAGGAAGGATGGAGAAGCGACATTGTTGTGATAAGATGTAATAAATGTAAGGAGAGAGAGCAGAATGTGTGAATGAAAAAAAAACTCTACGAGATACGTATTTATAGGAGAGTCTGATAATCTAAGGCGGTGAAGAACAAAAAACTATCAATTTTTTTTTCTATTTTTTAAATAAGAAGATATTAACATTTACCAACTGAGATTATTAAGAAAATAACATCCGAGAATTTATTATTATTATTATATATACTAAAAAGTTAATATGCCGAATATCTTTCTATCTTGTTAAAAAAAAGAATGTCCTTCTATTTTTGTAGTTTGATTTGGAGATATATATCAATTTAGTTTATGTTGATGAATTTACTTTTTTTGTCTTATGATAATTATTAAACAAATTATAAAATAGTTGTACAATTTGATATGATTTATTATTTATTAACCATATAAAGTAATGAAGTCTGAGGAAAATAATTAAAATAACTAAATGATAATTCTTATCACTATTTATTTGAAACTAAACTCGTCCACGAAATTTACCCACACAAATTTATCCATAAGAAAAAGTCATATGACTCTGTCCACAAGCATTCATCCATATAAATTCTTCACATGGACATATCTTGTCACTTAAGCATATACATGTGTTGTTCTTTTATGTTATCGTCCATTCATAAATTCTTCCGTCCACAATTTTTATGTCCACACTTCGTCCGTCCATATCTACACACTAATATACAACTCCCTATATAAGCAAGGTGAAGACATATCAGTCTCTAATTATTAACCTTATAACTTCTCATGGAATTTATCATATGTTGATTTGAAATTAAATTCATGTATCCACCAAATGATGTCCATATAACTCATATGAGATGTATCCACTAAATTGCGTCCCTCTCTCTCTATTTACAGATTTAAGTTCATAATTAAAAGTATTTTCACTCATTCAGTGTCAAAATTATTATCATATTGATCTCAACAATTAATGGGTCTGCAATGCTCATGACATTAACTATTCGATGTTTGTGTCACTCAGATTCATTTTTTATTTGTAGCTTTCTATATTCAAATTTATTTAGATGTTAGATTTCGAAATCCGATGTAAATCCAGCTATTGCTGCATCGTAGATATGGCCATAACAATGTTTTTCTTCAAAAAGATCTGTAAAGTTAAAAAATGATGAAAAATACAAAGATGTTGGAGGTATAGTAGACAAGATGTGATACTATTGGTCAAAGAAGGTATACTTGGAAATTTACTCAGATGGATTTTAAGGTACAAAGATTAAGGCGGCGGCTGCAGTGTAATGAAAGCTACAAAGTTGAGGAAGGATGGGGAAGCAACATTGTTGTGATAAGATGTAATAACTGTAAAGATACATCTCTGACTGAGATCTCAGACTAAGATCTCTACATATAAGCGACATTGTTGTGATAAGCTAAAGTTTGAGAGAGAGTAAAACCTTAAGAAAAGAGTATGAGACCTTGACATATACACATGATAAAAGATTAAAACCCTAAATAAGATGTTACTTATCCAAAAACTTCAAACTGCGACTAGCTAGGGTTTTTTTTGAGAGAGAGAGAGAGCAGAACGTGTGAATGAAAAAGAGCTCCAAGAGATACATATTTATAGGAGAGTCTGATAATCTAAGGTGGTGAAGAACAAAAAACTATCAATTTTTTTTGTATTTTTTAAATAAGAAGATATTAACATTTACCAACTGAGATTATTAAGAAAATAACATCCGAGAATTTTATTATTATTATTATTATATATACTGAAAAGTTAATATGCCGAATATCTTTCTATCTTGTTAAAAGAAAGAATGTCCTTCAATTTTTGTGGTTTGATTTGGAGATATATACCAATTTAAGTTATGTTGATGAATTTACTTTTTTATCTTATGATAATTATTAAACAAATTATAAAACAGTTGTACAATTTGATATGATTTATTATTTATTAACCATATAAAGTAATGAAGTCTGAGGAAAGTAATTTAAATAACTAAATGATAATTCTTATCACTATTTATTTGAAACTAAACTCGTCCACAAAATTTACTCACACAAATTTATCCATAAGAAAAAGTCACATGACTCTGTCCACAAGCATTCATCCATATAAATTCTTCACATGGACATATCTTGTCACTTAAGCATATACATGTGTTGTTCTTTTATGTTATCGTCCATTCATAAATTCTTCGTCCATAATTTTTATGTACACACTTCGTCCGTCCATATCTACACACTAATATACAACTCCATATAGAAGCAAGGTGAAGACATATCAGTCTCTAATTATTAACCTTGTAATTTCTCATGCAATTTATCATATGTTGATTGGAAATTAAATTCATGTATCCACCAAATGATGTCCATATAACTCATATGAGATGTATCCACTAAATTGCGTCTACATGGACATAAACCTAATCACCACAGACCTATCAACTATGACACATCCACAACACTCTTGTCTCACAAAACATATATACATCAGAAACTTTCTAGTATGTTAATAATTAAAATTTAGAATTTCAAAAATATAAAATATAAATATATACATATGGATATCAAAATAGAATGATAAAAAATATTTTATTTTAGATGATATATTTATACATATCTATTTTACTAAAACAAAATCCTACCTTTAGACATAATCTTTCTTTTGTGAGTTTTTAAATTAAACATACTTTTCTACTTTGTAGTTAAACCTACATTAAATCATTAATACTCATTTCTTTATACTACTATTCATGTTCCCAAATAACATTATAATTAATCTTGTGTCCAAATAATATAAAACATTAGATCTCATCTTTTAATAAATATTTAACATTTTTTTTCAAATTATTAAATATATTAAATAATTTAAAAATTCAAAGAATTTATTAAAGTAATGAAAATAAATAGAACTTATTTTTACAGGTTTAGATACTACAAAAAGATTTCAATCAATAACAAATCAATTAAATTAACATATTATTTTATTTATATTTTCTAAATAATGGTTATATCATTTATTTAAGTAATATAATAATTTAATAATAGCCATTACATAATATTTCTATATATAAATACTATAAATTGAAAATAACTACATTGTACAATAAATATAATAACAAAAATAATTATGAAAAATGTTCAAAATCTATATTATCTGAAGAAAATGCTTAACACTAACTGTAAACAACAAATTTAAGCCGATTATAATATGAATCAAATTATTATCAAGATAAGTTACACAAAACAATTATAATAAAGTTAATTCAGCCATACAAAAGAGTAATATAATCAAGACATATTTATAGTTCTTAATTATTTTATATTTATCATTTTCTATATCAAAATTTTGTAGAAACGTCATAATTTCATAAAATTGCAAAACTAAGAACTTTAAATTTGGATTAAAAGGTGATAAATTATGAAATATAACAGTTTAAATCAAATTGGATTACATATCGGTCATCCATCGGTTCAATTGGTTAGTCTCGGGTTTTAGTGATTTTTACCGGTTTTAAATATGGATATTTTGTTGAACCTATACCAAATTATCGAATCAACGGATTAACCGGTTTGACAGTGGATCCGGATCGAATTTAAAAGAACTTATTTAAATGCAAAATATTTTAAATACACAATTTTTTTTACAAATTAACAAAGTATTTGTAAAGTTATTAGTTAAAATTATCATAAAATAGTCTGCGCTTGCGCAGCGCGAGTCAAAATCTAGTTTATATTTATAAAATATAAAATTATGATGGATCAAATATCTTGGGGTATAAAAAATTGATTTTTAAATAAAACTATTTGTTGTTAAAAGGTAAAAACTTAGTACAGAAACACACAAAAACCAAAAAATCTTGAGAAATTCCTTTAGATAGCATGTTTTAGTTTGTTTTTCACAAAAATAGTTCTTAAGGAAAAAAATAGCCAAAATATGTTTTATTAAAGGCTAAAAATACATATAAATGCATTTATACCCCTAGGGTTAACTAATCTAGACTTAGGGTTTAGAGTTAAAGGGTGGTTTGGAGATGAGATTTCAAATTTCAAAAAAAAAAGTATTCAAAATTTCAAAAAAAGAGAGACTATTTTGGTTATTTTATTTTTGAGGGCTATTTTGTGACAAAAACTTAAAAACGGTTATTTGAGATAATTATCCAAAAATCTTTTTTCAAATTCAAATATTAGTTACACTATCGTTACATCATAAAGAGTCATCATTTCTCCTTTTAGCTGATCAGAGGCTTTGTTGTCTACCAAATCAAGTCCATACAACAAATGTGCCCCTCTTTAAAATGGTATCTTTTGTGTAAGTGAAACTCATAATGTGTCTTAATATGTAACACTCTCAAACATCAGAGGACTGAAGAGGGAACAAGATCGAGAATACACTGACAGCAAGGGAGAAGAGGCTGGTAGAGCATGCAAGCCTCCAGAGGTAACATCATTTTCAAAGCATAATAACAAAAGAGAATGTAGGCAGAGCCAAATAAATTACCCAAGATAACCAAGGAACATCGAGCGAGTCAAATAACATGAGCGGCAATCAAGGCAAGTGATAACACAAACCACCTTGCGACATATCTGAGATCTCTAACCACAAGCGAATTTTGCAGCAGACCACATGAGAAAAGATAAAAACAGAGAAGGAACCTGACTCCGGTGCTATGAGAGCCACCAGAGCCAACAAACAAAAGTTTTTTCGGATTTAGGGTTAGGGTTGGAGAGAAAGGGGGGGACGGCTGAGTTTTTTTTAACACAACTATTTTAATTAATTAACTTAACTGGATACAAGGATAAGAGCAACATCAAAAACTCGATATGCAATCCTAATGGAAAATTTTAATACAATATCATAAAGAGAAAGAGACACAAACTTAGACAAGTTTGATAATAAGTTGAAAAAGATTTTAAAGGTACCAGACACGAGTGAATTCACAAAAAAAAATATACCGTTCTGCAAAATCTTCAACCATGGAAATAGTCACTGTATATCATTATGTTGAGTATATCTTATGTTGAGTGTTCCACAACCTCGATTCTCATTTGGATGAGTGTCCTTATACCTTTCGGTTCCAAACAAACCATTACACTGGCCGAGTTAGTTATCTTTATTAAAGACTGAATAGGCAAAATATTTGATACCAACTGGTTACGATTTTTTGCTGACTGAAGCTACCCATCTTCTTGCTTATGACCTTCACTTGGTATTGGCAAAACAACAAAAGAGGAATCAAACGAATGGTTCCACAGAGTTACAAAGGCGAACCAGCTGCAGCCTGTAGCTATGAGAAAGACTTCAATCCAAAATCTGGAGACTTCACCTTTGAGAGAACACATTCTCTGAGTCATATCTTAAGGTGGGCTTTTTATTCGGCCCATATTCATCTAACTTAACTCCTTGTTCAATTTCGTGTGTTGTGTTTTGCCAAAACCCATCGCTGTCGCTTCTCCTCCGTTATCCCTGTAACCAAACAACCTCACATTCGCCGTGTTCTCTTCATTTCCAAGCTATTCGATCTTTCAGGAACTCCCTCTGTTTCTATACGCCACTGTAATCAGTGAGTCTCTTCTCTCTAATGTTTGATGTTATGAGATTAACGCAAGGAACATGATAATTACTACTCTTTGCTTCTCTTGTTCTTGAAGAATTCGAGTGAGAAAGTCTTTAGCTTTCATTACATATAATGAGATTTTCTCAGTTCTTGCTTAGGATATGGAACAATTCTTGTTTTTTTCCATGGAAAATGTTGTGATTATGCTTTGCTGGTTTGGTTAAGAGCTGTAAGGATATTTATAATATGTTGGGTTCTTTGTTCATATGATGTTTCTATCTCTCTAAGCTTCGTTTTGGCTTGTAGCTTGGATTTCTAAATCTATCTGTTTCCATTTCATCTACTAGTGAAGCAAAAAAAGAAAGAAAAATTATTCATACTCTTATCTATAGCATTTCCACATATGTATACTGATGTCTCAAAGAGATTTCATTTTCTTGATTATGATTTGTGTTTCTTCTTTCAGCATTTTGGATTCAGTTTTAGGTTGCAAAAATGGCGTTTGCTAGGGCAGTGAGACGACAAGTTGGAGTCTTCTTTTATAGTGCTAGTGGTAGATTTAGTTCCAGAAACGAATACTCTACTGTGGCAAGCAGATTAGAAAGTCTATCACAGTACAAGAGCTCTGTATTATTGTCTAGATACGCAAGCCCTTCTCGTGGTTTTGGGAATTTCTTACGGAGTTTCAGCTCAGAGTCTCCAGCTGTACCTGACCAGATGAGTCTATCACACTACAAGAGCTCTGTGTCGCCTGGATACGCAAGCACTTCTCGTGGTTTCAGGAATTTCTTACGGGGTCTTAGCTCTGAGGCGGCTCCTGCTGTGGCTGACCAGATGAGTCTCATCAAGCAGCTGAGGCAAAGAACCAGTGCTCCTATTAAGGATGTTAAAGCTTCTCTAGTTGAATGCAATTGGGACATTGGTACTAAAGATTGTTTTCTTTTGCTGCGGTTTCGTCATGTTTGTTGTGTTCTAACAAATGGGATTTGAGACAGAGGCTGCTCAGAAGGATTTGAGGAAGAGAGGAAAAGTATTGGCTTCTAAAAAGTCTTCACGGACAGCTGCAGAGGGTATGCTTGCGGTTGCTCAGAATGAGGGGAAAGCTGCTGTGATTGAACTTAACTGTGAGACTGACTTTGTTGCTAGAAACGACATTTTTCAGTACTTGGTTAGTTCCATTAGAATATTTCACATTTAGTGTTTGCTCTTCTCTAAAACCCAACATGTTTGCAGGCTTTAGCTATGGCAAAACGTGCTTTGCTTGTTGAAGGTAGTTCTCAGGAAATTTCTGGTGTCTTTCCCTTTGGGCCTGAGCTTTTTGAGGTCTGTTGTTTTATGTTACTCACTGGTTTTCTATTGTATCTTTAACATCATCGCCTTTCTGTTAGTTTCTGCTTTACACAATTTGAGATATTGATATCTCCAATTCAGGAGTTGAAGGTTGATCTCGATCATCCCAAAGTGAATGGTGAAACCACGGTTTCAAACGCTGTTACAGAAGTAGCTGCGATAATGGGAGAGAATGTCAAATTCAGAAGAGGTTTCTTGATGTCAAAATCTCCAGCAGGTGTCCTCTCTGCATATCTCCACACAAGTCCCCAACCAGGTACAAGTTATCCAATACAGTTCCAAGATTTGTCACTAATCTCATGTCTAACGTTATTATTTTATACGAAAATAGGGTTGGGTCGTATAGCTGGGATTGTATCTCTCGAAGTAGAAGGTGAAAGTACTCAACTAGAGGTTGTCCAGCGTGTAGGCTCAGAGCTAGCCATGCATGTTGTAGCAGCAAAGCCTTTATTTTTAAGCAGAGACCTTGTTTCTTCAGAAGCATTAGCAAATGAACGCGAGATACTAAAGTCCCAGGTCACCTTCATTGCCTGAATCTCTCTGCTTGGTATGAACTTGAGCTGTGAATCTATGGAGAAACAGTTGTCTTATCAAGTGGTATAAATGACAGGCAGAAAGTACAGGCAAGTCTCAGATGGCTGTAGAGAAGATGGTGGAAGGCCGTCTCCGTAAATATTATGAAGAAGTTGCTCTAATGGAGCAAAAGTTCATTGTAAATGATGCTATAAACATAAAGGTATATGGAAGTTTAGGCTTTTAACACTTTATGATTATAGTTCATTGCTTGTTAATATTTCTTGTTGAATTTTTCATAAAATTACAGACACTGGTGGATAATTTGTCAAAGGAAGTGGGTTCTCCTGTGAAGGTTGCCAATTTTCTGAGAGTTGAGGTTGGGGAAGGAATCGAAAGGTAAATATAACTGTGGCCCTTTTATATGTTTATGCATAACAGTAGTAGCGGCTAATGGAAATATCTTATATATTGTTTCTGAAGGCTTGAAGCATCTGATGAACCGGTTGCTCAAACTGCTTGAAGATGATTAATGTGGACATGGTTCATTAGGTTCGAACACCGACCACTCATCATGTGTTTTTTTGCCGGCTTAAGATTTACAGAGTGTTGGGCTTTCCTTTCTCTCATATTTTGTTGGTATGAAAACGTGAGTCTGCCCACACAATAAGATCAGTCTTGTGATTGTGCACATTGCTTCTTCAATATTTGGCTTCAGCCTTGGGAAGCTTTGTGACAAAACCATGTCATGTTTAGTTCCTTACAAAAAACTTACTTCTCTGTCCAGTACCTCATGGATTGTGCTTGTAAGTTGTGACTAGGCCTTGGTGTTTCTTACACTAAACCGAAATAAAGGAACTAAAATAAGTGATATCGCGGGATAAATCATTTAAAATATATTTGCGGTAAGTAAATTTTGCATACATTTGAAAATTATAATAGTTTTGATAAATTAAATTTGTTGATAGAGATTGATATAGAACATATGATTGGTTAAATAAAGTAAAAATAACATTACATTTTATTACATTTTATTAATTAGCTTAATACATGCATCTCATAATTATGAAAAAAATAAAAATTAAAAAAGGAAGCTGCCAAATTTAGAAAATAGTAAGTTTGAAAAGATTCTATTATACTACTTAAATATAATATAAATTTATTTTGGGATTTTAACAAAAAACAAGTTTTATCCATCAAAAAAATATTAATTATTAGGTATAATGTACATAATTAATCAACAATAAAAAATAATTTCAAGATATTCTAAAATATAATATAAGAGATCATGTAAACATTCTCAAGACATTTGTATATTTATTTACTTTAATATTTAATATACTATATTACTTACTAAAGTTAGGGTTCTATTCCAAATATATCTATAAATTCAGATAATTTGAAGAAGCTTTAGGATATAGATAATTTTGTCTTCTTATAACTATATATTCATATTCCGATAAAGATGAAAATTATGTAAACTGCAATCAAATATATATGTGTATATATGTAAACTACATATTCTTATTTCTATTTATTTAATTAAGTTTAAATAATAGGATTAATTTAAATTGATGACTCATTGGTTACAATCATAATAATATGAAAAATAAAAAAAATTATCTAAAATTATGGAGAATAAGATAAATAAGTAAAATCTACTTATTTAATTAAATTCAGATAATATGATAAATATAAACTGATGACTTATTAGGCATATAGTACATAAATATAATAAGAACATAAGAACATGATAAATAAGTGAAGTTACTTAAAATTAAGGAGAATGTGACAAATAAGCAAAATCATTTTTTAAATAATAGTATAGATTAACAAAATAAGGCATATTGAGAATGAATTTATTTCATTAGACCTTTACATTAATTTCTCAGTATTAGACATAACTATATTATATTTAAAATATATTTTTAAATTGTATATAAATCAGGAAATATGAAAAAGGCAAAATACATTCATAATTACATGTTTTATTGTATAAAAATTGAATTGAATTTTTTTTTTGTATTTGTTGATCTAATTTTTTTAAATATACAGTAAAAGTTCTGTAAGTTAATAATGTTGGGATAGTGATATTTTATTCATTTATAGAGTTATTAATTTACAAAAAGTTTCATTTTTAAATTTTCTGTTTTAAGATATAAATTTTAATCTAAAATAAGAAAAAATATTTTTTATTGTATATACATTAATTATTTTTTTGAAGTTCAACATTTTTATATTCGTTTTATTATATTATTTGGTGTATATAAAATATGTTTAATAGAATTTAAATAGGGTTTTAGATATAATTTAACTAAATATCATCAAAATATATTAAGTGTTAATAAAATATAAAAGTAATTCCATTGTGAATATAAAACAAATAATATAATAGTTGATTTGTAGTTATATAGAATTTGTATACATATAAATTATTAATTTATAATTTTAATAGGACCATATATTTACATAGGATTTTTATAAAAGTTATTATCTTATTATCTTATCGATTTGTGTCATATTTTGAACCGGCTCAACTTGAGACCGGAGAAATTTATTAATTTATAGTGTTTATTAATTTATAGAGTATTAGTCTATAGAGTTTCTACTGTATGTTATAATCGCGATACCAGGTTTGTGGCAATAGAGCAACAAGAAACGTGGAAACACGAACCAAAGGTGACACTCATACAAAAACAACTAATAAATAGTAAAATACTCTGGAGGAGCAGACCAAGAAACTTTGGAAGGTAAAGGCAAACGGAATTTCACTTCAGAAGGAATCCTTAAATCCTTTCTCAATTTGGAAAAAGAATTCTCCAAGCTCAATGATTTCCAAGTATGGAATACCGGGTGCAAGAAGGGTCAAGACCCCTTGGAGAAACCGCCTCGGTAGGATCAGTGTTGGCGCTCTATTCAGATGAAGAACTGAACATCCTAAATATCCTACGACGAGCAATAGGAACATCGTGAAAGTGGAACCACCACTCTCAAAGGGACGGAGGGAAGGATGTCATCACTATTTCTTCATGAGAGGATGCCATCAATGTTCTTTCAATCGAGAAACGGAAACACGATAAGAAAAGAAAAGCAGAAGGAGAGATAAAACTAAAACAAAGATAGCTTTGACAGGAGGCGATAAAGTTTATGTGCTTCAAGCTCGAAACCCGATGAGCACAATAATTACCTATGATATAAACGATTTGTATTTCTAAGAAGCGTGTTCGATAATCAAAATCCCTCAATCAAATCTGATAATAAATATGTCAAACCGGAGTCTCAAACCGGGTTTCAGAATGAACACACCAACAGTCTCAAACACGCCATTCAAGACGGATTCAATACCTGACTCACCTAACGACCTGAAGCACATCGGACTCCAGGGGGATATTGTTGGAGTCGGATTTCAGCTCGCTGCAGATCCCGTCCGAGATTTCAACCTGAATGCAATAAAACATAAAAGCAAGCACCATCGAGGTCCGAGAAGGAACCATAAGCCCACGAAGGTCAAGGCCTACCCCGAACTGGAGGAATCTAACACACCGAGCTTGGCAAGTCAACACAAAACGTAAAGGAATCAAAGACATTAAAGACTATCATAAAAACACCAGATCCACGCCGGAGATCATGTCACCATTACGATCCGTCGGAAAGACCTATAAAAGGAGGAGGAAGATTCAAGGAAAGGGGATCTGAATCCTTTGATAGCAAAACTATACTCTCATGTCACCCTTTGTATTCCTTGCTCATTCAAGACAAAATAATCAATAAAACATCAATTTTTCATAGTTGATCATAGCTTATCATTTCTCTTTTTAACTTACTTGTGAACTAAGTTTCCTTACGGTAAATCTTATTTCTAAATAAATTTTAAGATTCATCGCTTGTTTTCCTTTTCCCTGAAATCAAAAGTCAGAAGCATGAACAAGGCTTTACCTCTTTCTCTTAATTTCTTCCTTTTTGGTCTATGGTTTACTTCTTTCTCTTATTTATTTCCTTTTTGGGTCTATAGGTTCTTTGCATTTTTATTATACTAGTACTTGTGTTTACAATAATTTAGGTTACTTGTAATAAACTCTGCCTTGGAATAATCTATTGTCCGGCTTTCAAAGAAATGGATATTCTTGAAAAGGTCAATCTTTTTATTAGTTATTACAAAGCAAGTAAATTATAATTAATCTAATTAATTTTATGTTACTTTCAGTTAATACTAAGTCGTCTCCTATACAGAACTATAAACCTACTTTTAAAAAAATAAGCAATTTGGATTAGACGTGTCCACTAACATTGAAAATGTATTTATTTCCTATCTTTATCATGCTTGATGGTTATTGGGATTTAGTCTTGATGCCAAATTAAAATAAAAAAATTAAGAGCTTATCAAAATTTTACTATAAATACATATCAGTACTCGTTGGAATTGAACACATTTTTACAAACTATAAAAACATCATATGAGAAGTAAGAGGCTTTTATTCTTCGTTTTGTTCCTTTTCTCCTG
>MU106263.1:0-141432 GCA_012274485.2 Sinapis alba
AAGGAAGCAAATCTCTGGTGCTTAGCATGGATGATTATGAGGAGATCACTGACGATTTCGAAGGCATCAAGGTTTGGTGGCAGTCAAATAAAGAGGAAACCAGGAAGGAGTCTTTCTCGTTTTACCCTGGTGCCGATGAGAAGAGATACTTCATGCTCAGGTTCCATAGGCGTGACCGGGAAGTAATTCTAGAAAGGTATATTAACCATGTTATTCGGGAGGGGAAGGCAATAAAGCTGAAGATCAGAGAGAGGAAGATTTATTCCAATAGTTCCAGTGAGGTCAACGGAAACAAAACAAAATGGAACCATGTTGCATTTGACCATCCCGCCACGTTTGATACTCTAGCTATGGACAAGAAGAAGAAGGAAGAGATTAAAAGAGATCTTGTCAAGTTCAGTAAGAGCAAAGACTACTACAAGAAGATTGGGAAAGCTTGGAAGCGAGGGTATCTTTTGTATGGACCACCCGGAACTGGGAAATCGACAATGATTGCTGCAATGGCCAATTTCTTGGATTATGATGTTTATGATCTTGAGTTGACAACGGTGAGAGATAATACACAGTTAAGAAGGTTATTAATTGACACTTCAGCGAAATCGATTATTGTGATTGAAGACATTGATTGTTCTCTTGATCTCACGGGGCAAAGAAGGAAAAAGGAAGATGAAAAGGAAGATGGAGACGAGAAGACCATTCTGAAGAAGATGATGGAAAATGAAGATGAGAATACAGATAGCAAAGTTACTCTATCAGGGTTGTTGAATTTCGTTGATGGGTTATGGTCAGCTTGTGGTGGGGAGAGGATCATTGTATTCACTACAAACTTTGTAGACAAGCTGGATCCAGCTTTAGTTCGGAAAGGAAGAATGGATAAGCATATAGAGTTGTCTTATTGCTGTTTTGAAGCGTTCAAGGTATTGGCAAAAAACTATTTGGATGTGGAGGAGAGTGAGCTTTTTGAGGAGATAAAGAGGTTGCTTGAGGATGATGAAATCAAGATTACACCAGCAGATGTTGCAGAGAATCTGTTACCTAAATCTGAAGACGAAGGATCCAAGACATGTTTAAAGCGTTTAATCGCTGAATTGAAAGAAGCAAAGGAAGAAGTAAAGAAGAGTAAGGAAGAGTAAAACAGAAAAACATAAGAGAAAGCAGAGACGGCCCCAAAGAAGGAGAACAATAAACGAGTGTAGAAAATGGTGAGAAAAAAGCATTGAATTTAATGGAAATATATATTGGATTGTGTTATTATTTATTTCTCTGCAAGAGGTCAATTCTATGAAGTGAAAATGGTCAATTCCTACCTCAATAGTTTACATCAGGATTTTTCCTACCTAAACTTTGTTATCGTACCGATTTCATCTTAATCTAATCTTTATTTTAACTAAACTACTTGATCAAAATGATGCTAGTTAACCATGTTAAATCAAATGCCGCATGTGCACTTTCTGTTGAGTCAAGCCACATAATCCCAAAAAACTGTAAATACCAAAAAAACATATTTGGATAACCAAAAATTTAAATATATTAAATACCAAAATATACCCAAAATCCTATATATCAGAGAACCCGAGAAAACAGAAAAAACTTGGTTTTTAAAATACTAGGGTAGGTCCGCGCTACACGCATAATATACTTTACGTGTAACACGAATATAATTATGTAATTGTATACTTATTGTGTGATATATAAAATTTTAGAAGAAAAGTGTATAATAATGTTTATGGTTTTTGACAATGTTACTGTATAGAATGATTATGTATGTTAAGATTATTATGTTTGATTTTGACGTTTGTGCCTACGTTAATAGATTGCGGCATATAACATATTATAGTGGGTAGATGAAGTGTATGTAGTGTTCTCATTGTAATTTTTTGATAATTTTAAAAATCCAAAATTGATTGATTAATTGTGGTTTTCTATATTGAGTTATTAAAAATAAGCTTATGGTCTTCATGATTATCATTTATATTAATGGATTGGGATCATGTTTTCATTTTGTTACGGTTTATGTTAGGCTAAATATAATATTTACAAACTGAGTAAAACAGTGAAAATGTAAATCTAATTTTTATATTATAAACTAACACTTAAATATATAGTTATAGAATTTCGTTTCAAATATTTCAATTCGTTTAAGGTCGTTACATAGCTGTAAAGAAGATACATTTAATGCATAAATAGTTTACATCTTTTGAAACTCTATTATATTTGTTTATTATTATATAAATTGTTTAATTATATTTTTTTCTATTAGTTTCTTAATTTCTACAGTTTTAATTGAATATTTTGTAACTTTTTAAAATAAATAATATTATTTTAATGTTTTTGATAAATATATATAAATTTAATATTTAAAATAAATTTATATTTTATGAAACAAAAAAATACTCAACTAATAATAAAATGATGAAGATAGATATAAATTATCTATTCTTTCATGTCATAAAATTCCATTTTTAATATATTTTAATAGTTTATTTAATTTATTTTTAATTTTTTAATAACCTTTATAAATTAGTTATTTTATGATCATATGATATGATGTCACGATAGTATTTATAATGCTTTTACATGAACGATTAACTATCTAGAAATCTATAAAAAATATTTTGTGTATATTCCAAAACAAACTTTATTTTACCTTAACATATTTTTCAAACAATCATTTATATAATTCAGATTGATATTTTAAAATGTGTAAAATATGTTTTATGTATTTATTTGTATTTAATAGTTACTAAACTTATATTAAGCTACATGACTGAGTTTCTATCTAATATAATAATATATGAGAATTACAAATTTATTATGATACTCTTTTTATACATATCACAAACAAAACTAAAAAGTAACACATAAAATAGTAACCATATTTCAATTCCTAGAATTACAACTCAACCTGTTATTAAGATGAATCACCACATTTTATTCTAAATATTTGAACACGTTCAATAACAACAAGAATTTCACAAATGCTATTAAAAATATTGTGTAAACTAACAAATAGAATTACTATCTTCTCCAGATATTATGATGTTCAAGTATATTGTTAGATGTTGTTAGTTTTCTCTGATAATACAAAAAACAAACAAAATAAATCCGAAGAGGACAAATCAAACCAAACGGTACTGCAAGATGCAAATACAAACTTTATTATATCTCAGTTTAAGAAGGTTTGTTCCAAAATCAATAGCAACGTTTCCAAAATTATTGATGAAAACTCCGATGACAGAATCTTCTATGTTTAATGCAATCACAACTTCATGTTCTCATGTGATCTTAAAGTCTTTGAAATCTGCAAGAGGAAAACACATCTAAGCATATAACCCAAGAAGAACTACGTGATAAAAACTTCAAGAAACAAAAACAAAAACACATGCTTGCAGCTTGGGTTATGTGATAAAAATAAAATTGTCCATAAAACTTCCTAGATTGTATCTTCAAGCGTTAAATTTAGGGCTGGGCAAATAATCCGAAACCCGAAAACCCGAACCGAATCCGATCCGATAAAAATGAATCCGAACCGATCCGAACCCGACATAAATACTGAATGGATCTTGTTTTATGGTATTTTGTGTTATGGGTATTATCCGAACCGAATCCGATCTTAAATGGATATCCGATAGAATCCAAAATATTTAAAACCCTAAAAAGATTTTGTACCAAACATTATCTCAATTCCTAATATGTATGTGAAATACACTAAGATATTAAATATCTAAAATGGTTATCTATTACATAAATATTGGTGGTTCTATTATATGAAAGTTGATGTTTGAAGGTGGTAGTTGAAGCTTAAAGTTTTTAGATTTTGGTTTTGTTTTCACTGAACAATGTTTCTCATTTTATGAGAACTTGGTTTTTGTTTTATTCTTTCATTTATTTAGTTTTTTTTTCTATAAATAAATATGTTTACATTTTATTTGATTTTGAATGATCACGTTTGATGTTTCTTTCTTATTTTTGAATCAATTTTACTTAATTTTTTGTTATAAAATAGTTACAAATCATGTATTTTAAAACCGAAGAACCGATTTACTTATGTTTTGGTTATAAATTATGTATAAATCATATATTTTTAAATCGAAGAACCGATTGGGACCCGAACCCGAAAGTACATCGGGTTTTACTGGTTCTTCAAAGATTTATTAACCCCGATCCGAACCCGATAGAATCCGAACCGGTCCCGAACCGAGCTTTCATATAATCCAAATGAGGCTGATTTTGATAAACCCGAAAAAACCAAAACCCAATTGGACAAAACCGAAACCCGATTGGGACCCCGAATGGCCAGGCCTAGTTAAATATATTGCAATAAATATCAAATTGAAGATTAGAAAAAATTGAAGAGGCAAAACAACCTGTGAAGAGACGCTTGAGAGTTACAGATCCAAATTGATTCTAAACAACAGCGAGGATGATAGAATGGTAACATACTAAAAGAGATATATAAGAGAAGATGATTTCGAGAGGAGGAATACTAACCAATTTATACTCGCAAAAACACTGACTCACCGATGTAAATTACGCATTCACGACTTAATCATGGTTGATTGAATTAATAGGATTAAACACTAATAAATAATAACTCGGACCATTTCAGAGAAATAAACGAAGATCAGGAAGCTGTAGAACGATGAAGAGAAATGAACCCTAAAGTTTTATTTCTTTGCGTTTTGTGTCAACACGATTACTTAGGACCATGATTATGGGTAAATCGGTTACTTAAAAAATATATCAAAAGAATATTTTATCGATTTATGGTTTGGTTTCTGACCGGTTCCAGGTTAGTTCAAATATACAAATATTTACCCGAAATTATATTTTTTAATTAAAAAAAAAATTAAACACAAATTGAATATATATTCATAGGCCCAATATATTTAGAAAGAAATTGAAGTGGTCTAGTGGTAAAAGTAGTTGTACATTTACTCTTCCAATCCGGGTTCGAGGCTCATGAGGTGCAAATTATATTTTTAAAGTTTAATCAGGTACCCGGAACATGTGTCGACACCACAAAGCTCGAATTAGTGACATGAAATCTGATGTGGATAGTCTAGAATTGAAAGAAACTCTTCTTTAGATAGATAGATAGATAGATAGATACTGTGATCCCTCATGTAGTTGATTGAGTAAAATAGCCACATGTAAATTTAGATCATGTACTTTTGAACTTTTCGATGTCGTTAAATTTTTGTTTTTAACCAAAAACTGATCATATACCCACATATATATATATATATATATATGTAAGTATAACATTGTATTTTTTGTATTTCATATTTTTTTATTTGGGACTCTTTTAGAATTTTTCATTCATTCACATATATATATATATATATATATATATTTATAGATATTTTTTCTTGAGTTTTTAGTATAATTTTTGAGGTTTCAGTTAGTTATAGTTTTCTTAGATTTACGGGTATATTTTGTGTTTTCGGTGAAATTTTGAAAAAAATATATGTTGTAGTTGACTCAGCAAAAATTATACTCGTGTCACTAAACTCAATAGAAAGTATACATATGGCATATATTTGGAATGGTTAATCAGATTTGAATTCAGCTTGAATTTGATAATTCAGATAGTTTATTTGAAATAAATAGTAGTTTAGGATGAAATAAACACAATATCAAAATGTAGGTAAGGAAAAGCATGTCGGAAATTTTTGAAGTGGAAATTAGCCCTTTTCTCATTATGAGACTATCTAAATTGATTGATGACGAGTTTAAGGTCTTAGAAAACTTGGATTTGTTTGATTTTCTTTGCAAGCCGTAATCCTGCAATGAAAGATTTATACTCGGCTTTAGTGTTTAAAGCAACAAAGCCCAATTGGATTAACTGCCTCAGAAGTTTTTGTTTGGGATACTTACACCGACTCCGGATCCTTTATTTAATGATTCTTGATCAACGTGAATGATATAATTATCTCTGGGGAGGGCCAGGTCTTACTCTGACTATGGAGAAAGATGAATGATAAATTAGGTCAACACTTGAGACTTGGCGCTTGAACAGCTTTTGTAGGTAATAACATGTGCGTCTAGTTCAATCAACCACTTTGAAAACTTTCCATAATGGTTCATGTTGTGCATTACAGTTATAAGAGAATGATTAGATAAGATAACAACCGAATGCGACTAGAAATACGGTCTTAGACTCCTTCACGAAGTGATAACAGCAAGAGCCTTCTTTTCCAATGTCGACTAACGGTAGGAAATGCTCACATTATTGGTTAAACTTCTTACAATTATATCCCTTTCTTCTTTTGACATACGTTTAAAGTTATAGTTCTTGGATATGAAATGTTTCAAAAGTACGGTATGACTTTGGTATCCTTATTATTTTCCATTGTTGCTCACCTTGTTTGGTCACATGTTTATGTTGTAGGATGAAATACAATGTGCTAAGCTCATTAAACCTGAGAACAAAGTATCGCCCAATGATGATGCTCATAATCTCATTGACAAAGGAAAGAACAATACTGAAACATGACATGTATATATCTTTTGGTTAAGCTATTGTGGAATCTTTAATGGAACTAAGTTTATAAGAATCTCTCTTTATGTGTGTGTGCAGATGAATTTGGGTTTAAGGTTTAGGGTTTAGGGTTTAGGTTATGACTACAAAAGCACGGTCTGACTTTGGTATCCTTATTATTTGCCATTGTTGCTCACCTTGTTTGGTCACATGTTTATGTTGTTGGATGAAAGGAAATGTGCTAAGCTCATTAAACCTGAGAACAAAGTATCGCCCAATGATGATGCTCAGAATCTCATTGACAAAGGAAAGAACAATACTGAAACATGACATGTATATATCTTTTGGTTAAGCTATTGTGGAATCTTTAATGGAACTAAGTTCTTTATGTGTGTGTGCAGATGAATTTGGGTTTAAGGTTTAGGGTTTAGGGTTTAGGTTATGACTACAAAAGTATGGTCTGACTTTGGTATCCTTATTATTTGCCATTGTTGCTCACCTTGTTTGGTCACATGTTTATGTTGTTGGATGAAAGGCAATGTGCTAAGCTCATTAAACCTGAGAACAAAGTATCGCTCAATGATGATGTTCATAATCTCATTGACAAAGGAAAGAACAATAATGAAACTTAATGAAACTAAGTTTCTAAGAATCTCTCTTTATGTGTGTGCAGATGAATTTGGCATGGCTGTCATGGAGATTTTCGATCAATCTGCAAATACAAAAATGAACTCACATAAACGTACGTTTACGTTTATGTTGCAGGGCTAAACGTACTTGTTTGTGTAGGTTTCTTTCATAACTGGACATGTACGTTTATGGCATAAAATTAATCAAGAAAACTCCTCTATTCCAACGGGATATTGTTGCTTGCTTATTACATAGAATAAAGTTTTTTGAAAGTTAAATATTTTTTTTCATAGATATCACATATAAATTCATGGGTTCACATAAGTAAAAATATTATTTGTCAAAAAATAAAAATGAATTCACATAAACGTACATATACGTTTATTTTGCAGGACTAAACGTACTTGTTTATGTAGGTTTCTTTCATAAATGGACATTTACATTTATGGCATAAATATAATCAACAAAACTCCTCTTTTCCAACGAGATGTTGTTGCTTGCCTAACACATAGAATAGAGCTTTTCGAAAGTTAAATATTATTTTTCATAAATATCAAATATAAATTCATGGGTTTTCATAAGTAAAAATATTATTTGTCAAAAAAAAGAAATGAATTCACATAAACGTACATATACGTTTATGTTGCAGGACTAAATGTACTTGTTCGTGTAGGTTTCTCTCATAAATGGACATTTACGTTTATGGCATAAAATTAATCAACAAAACTTCTCTTTTCCAACATGATGTTGTTGCTTGCCTAACACACATAATAGAGTTTTTCGAAAGTTAAATAATATTTTTTTATAAATATCACATATAAATTCATGAGTTTTCATAAGTAAAAATATTATTTGTCAAAAAATGGAAATGAATTCACATAAACGTAAATACATGTTTATGTTGCAGCATTAAACGTACATGAACGTTTACGTTTATTTTATAAACGGGCCTGTACGTTTATGAAATAAAATTAATGAACAAAACTTCTCTTTTCCAACAGGATGATGTTGCTTGCCTAACACATAGATAGAGTTTTCGGAAGTTAAATATTATTTTTATAAATATCTCATATAAATTGATGTATTTTCATAAGTAAAAATATTATTTGTCAGTAAACAGAAATGAAATCACATAACCATATATGCACGCTTAAGTTGCGGATCTAAACGTACTTACTCCTTTACAGTTATTTGATAAACGCACATGATGTTTTATAACATAAAATTAATCAACAAAACTTCTCTTTTCCCACGGAATGATGTTGCTTGCCTAACACATACAATATAGTTTTTAAAAAGTTAAACATTATTTTTTATAAATATCACATATAAATTTATGGTTTTTCATAAGGAAAAATATTATTTGTTAAAAAAACAGAAATGAATTAACATAAACATGCATGTACGTTTATGTTGCGGACCTAAACGTACTTATTCCTTTACATTTATTTGATAAATGCATATGTACGTTTAGAACATAAAATTAATCAACAATTTTTTTCTTTTCCCACGGGATGCTGTTGCTTGCCTAAAACATAGAGTCAAGTTTTTCGAAAGTTAATTATTATTTTTTCATAAATATCTTATATAAATTGATGGGTTTTCATAGTCCTGGGCATTCGGGTCCTTTCGGGGTCGGGTCCTTTCGGGGTCGGGTCCTTTTGGATTCGGGTGTTTCGGGTCTTAAGAGTCTAGGAACCGGTAATACCCGATATTTTTTGGTTCTTAAAAATTTTTGGTCGGTTTTCGGGTTATTGGGTCATATTTTGGGTAAAATTCATCAATTTCGGGTTGGTTTTATTTTTTCGGGTCTGTTTTACTTTTTCGGGTCGGGTTTACCTGTTTTCGGGTCTAATTTAGCTGAAACGGATATTTTTACCTTATATACCCGAAATTTTACCATGTAACCCTAAACTAAAAACAATTAAAAACCTGCAATAAATCAAATGTTCACAAATTTATATTACATACTGTGCTCATAATCACCCAGTGATGCTGAGATTTGCTTGGATTGCAACTGATTAACTTGCAAGAATCAAAATCAGGTAAGGGGAAATGAGAAAATATTGAATCAACCAAGCCAGTTGATGTTTTGGCTAAGTATCTCTATCGACGTCTCTAAAAAACCATTACTATTAATATTTTGTAACAATACCTTTCATGTTTTCTTAGCATTTTAAGAAAAAAAAAAATCATTGCAGAACAAGCCTCACCATTTTGCAATGCAACTTTCCTCGCTATTGTCTATTCCAGGACCAGAATCAAGGACTGAAATCCGATCTACGAGAATATCCACACTGCCATAGTTTTGCAGTGTGGAAGTTCTCGTAGATCGGATTTTAGTCTTTAATTCTGGTCCTGGAATGGACAGTAGCGAGGAAAATTCTATTGCTAAATAGTGAGGCTTGTTCTACAATATTTGTTCCTCCTCGCTTTCACATAACCGTCCGTACACATATAAATATTTATATAACTATTCATAAAGGTTTATAAAACTATTTAAAAGGATTTATAAAACTATTTACAAGAACTTATAAGCTATTTATAAGAGGTTATACATTTATTCATAAATGTTTATAAATTAATTTACAAGGTTTATAAATCTATTTATAAGAGTTTATAAATCTATTTATAAGAGTTTACAAATCTACTTATAAGAGTTTATAAAGATAAGGGGTTATTCTAAATATTATAGGACTTTATAAAATATGTGTTAATCATTTATAGAAATATATAAGGTTTAGAAATCATTTTAAAGAATAATAAATTATATATATGTTTGTAAAAGCCTACAAATCATTTGTAAATATTTAAAAATCATTTATAAATAATTTATAAGGTCTTATAATACCTCAACAAAATGAGAGCTAACTCAACGTAAATAGAATCACCAGAAACATATTGAACTATGAACAACAAATCTACAACACATAAAAGATGTCTGCTAAATATTAAAAACAAATAAATATTAAATTGATGTAATAAAACAAGAGATTTGATAAATCTAAGACACTTGATTTGCGAAGGTAGCTAATAGAGCCAAGAGAAGAAGAGAAACTTGGTGAAACTGAGTGATTTGCAGATTGATCGAAAAACTCCATGACAGCCATGCCAAATTCATCTGCACACACATAAAGAAAGATTCTTAGAAACTTAGTTACATTAAAGATTCCACAATAGTTTAACCAAAATATATATACATGACCTGTTTCAGTATTGTTATTTCCTTTGTCAATGAGATTCTGAGCATCATCATTGGGCGATACTTTGTTCTCAGGTTTAATGAGCTTAGCACATTGCCTTTCATCCTACAACATAAACATGTGACCAAACAAGGTGAGAAACAATGACAAATAATAAGGATACCAAAGTCAGACCATCCTTTTGAAACATTTCATATCCAAAAACTATAAGTTTAACGTATGTCAAAAGAAGAAAGGGACAGAATTGTAAGAAGTTTAACAAAAAATGTGAGCATTTCCTATCGTTATCCATCTGCCATGAGACAATTCCTGATGGACCTCAGTTGAGAACGACAAAATTTTAGCATCTCAGAAGCCTCCTTAAAGTAAACCCCGTATTATGAGTCTGGAAAAACCTTTGTAATCACCTCGACCCACCATCCATCATTATACAAAGCATTGACTTTTTCAGACTTTGCGAACGTACTATTTGAGAACCCGAGCTGTAGGGGTCGCGGCCTTATCTGGGAGATATTGATCTCTTCCCTCAAAGGCTTTTTCCATTTCGAGTTAGTTGTGTATCATATTCCACAAGACATTTTTCCTTTTCCATGTATTCAATAACCTTTGCACCATACCAAGAGTTTTCAAATTCTTTTCCCTTAATGCTAACCTAGACTGTAGTTCCTATATCGGAATATGTTTCGATGACAGTATCATTCTTCTCAACAAGATCTTCATTCTTCTCTGCGAGAGCAGCAACTGCACGCCTTTTGACCACCATCTTCTTCGATTTTGATAACAGAATTTGAGTATAACTAGAGAGAACTAAGATAGAAGTAGAGAGATATCGATGGTGAGCAATTTAGAAGGATTCACTTTGGAGAAGACCCATAACTGAAAATTAGTAAGAAATCTCAAGAACCATCATGTTAGATATGAAGAGCCATTAAGATACAATGAGAAATTTTGAGTTTACCTTCCGGTAAAGCCTAGCATGGCCTAATTTCGCTAAAGCACGTTCCACTTCTTCACTGACCCGCTCAGTTTATATAGGGTTTATAAAAAACTATAAGGTTTATAAAACCATATAAATATTTATATAACTATTTATAAAAGTTTATAAAACCATTTATGAACCATATAAATATTTATATAACTATTTAAAGGTTTATAAAACCATATGAATTATATTCATAGTTTACAAACACGAACTAGAGACTGAAACTTAAACCTGTTCATCTATATGAAAGTTTATAAAACCATTTATGAATCATATACTCCCTCTGTCCCAAAATGTAGAATTTTTTAGGTAAAGGCACACATTTTAAGAAAATTATTTTTTTACACAAAAAATCATTTATTAAGTATAAAAATAACATAAAAATTACTCCATTATTTATTGTTTTTTTGAGAATGCAAATGGACTTACAATTTATAGTCAACTCAATATTCAATACTCCATTCTTTATTACTCCATTAAATGATTATCACAATCCAAGTTATCAATTGTACGTAGAAACACTTCGAGCCAAATTTTTATCATAAACAGTTTGAACCAAAAATTTAAAGTTTTGTAATGGAGCCAAAAAGGAAACGAAACATCAATTGTTCGTCACTATATAATCTGTTCAATCTAAAAATAGTTTACAACAATTGTAGATGGATTATAATATTGATTTGAATTTTCCATTGACTGTAGTAATAATGAGTGAATCTGGAAGATGATGAGTTAAGGAGTAATGACTAGTAATTAAGTTTATTTTTACATAGAAATTTTCGGATACAATTTAACTCTTTAGTTACTTTGACTTAAATTTTTTATTAATTATTGTTGGATGAAAAAAATATAAAACATGCATTAAAATCTGAAAAATCTTATATTATGGGACAAAAATAAAAACCTAGAAAATTCTACATTTTGGGACAGAGGGAGTAAATACTTATATAACTATTTATAAAAGCTTATAAACTTATAAAATGTATTATAATCAAAGCATTATAAAAAGTATTATATTAAAAGCTTATAAAAAGTTTATAAATAAAAGATATTATAGATTGTATTATTAATCAATGTAATACTCTTATGTATTATCTCTAAATTTATAAATTTATAACAAAGCTTTTATTATAACAAAACTTATAGATTGCATTATTAATCACTGTAATACTCATATTATTAATCACTGTAATACTCTTATGTATTATCCACTTATGTATTATCTGGAATCTTTAGATAAAATGTAATACTCTTTTGTATTAATCGCTATAAAATTGAGTCTTTGTTAGTGCAAGAGACGACAAATGGGTTTATAAAACTATTTACAAGAACTTATAAAAACCAGGAAAACGACAGTTCCATGAAGGTGGACAATGTCCATACCAAGTGGAAGAAGGAATTATTTGTCAAGGTTGATTTATTGCTGAACAACAACTAAGGGCAAATTTTTATGTTGGAGGAAGCGACGGCTGATCAGATTCAGATCACTGCAAAAGATGCTCCAGAAACTGAGAAAAAAACAGATGACCAGCAAGAATTTAGCTACATCAATGGACAGGGATATGTACAGAACATGAACTATGTTCAGAACTCCAACGTCAGGAATAACCCACAGTTATTCTCCTATAGGAGCAACAAAGTGGAGAACACTGGTGATCAGACGCAGAACAACCATGCTCAAGGAGCAGGATACTAGAAGAGATTCCCCCAAAATTTTCAGAGAAAAACCTTTGTTTTCAGTCAAGCTCATAACATATTCCAGAACCAGCAAAAAACGCAGAACAACCAACAGGCTTCTCCGGCTTCCGTCAAGCTCATAACACTTTCCACTTCCATTTGTCTTCAGTCAAGCTTTGTCTTCAGTCAAGCTCATAACACTTTTCACTTCCATTCATTGATCAAATGCTTCAAAGATTGACTATCCACCCATATTAATGCTTTCTAGATGGTTATTTAGGTTTCTTTCAGATTTCTATCCAGCCAAATGATCAGGAGAAGAAGACGTTCACATGCCCATATGGAATATTCACCTACATGAGAATGCATTTTGGTCTGTGCAATGCTCCAGCAACTTTCCAACGATGCATGATGTCCATTTTCACTGATCTAATCGAGGATATTATGGAAGTTTTTATGGACGATTTCAGTGTCTATGGAAACTCTTTTTTCTGTGTGTTTGTCAGACTTGTCCAGGGTGTTGCAGCGGTGTGAAGAGAAGCACTTGATCCTGAACTGGGAGAAATGCCACTTCATGATACGCAATGGGATTGTCCTTGGTCACAAGATTTTGGAGCAAGGTATTAAGGTGGATAAAGCCAAGATTGAGGTGATGATGAGCCTACATCCACCTAATTCTGTTAAGGGGATCCAAAGCTTCTTGGGACACACTGAGTTCTACAGGAGATTCATCAAGGACTTCTCCAAGATATCGAGACCACTCACTCAGTTGCTCTGCAAGGAGACCAAGTTCGGATTTGACGATGACTGCTATTCACACGATTAAGGGAGCTTTAATCAGCGCTCCAATTGTGCAACCACCGGATTGGGACCTCCCTTTTGAGATCATCACATATGCCAGTGATTTCGCAGTAGGAGCAGTCTTGGGGCATAGAAAGGATAAGAAGCTGCAAGTGATCTACTACGCGAGCATGACCTTAGACGAAGCTCAATGCCGATATGCAACTACTGAGATGGAACTTCTGGCAATTGTCTTTGCCTTTGAAAAATTTAGGTCCTACCTACTCCAGGAGGTCGACCTTGAGATCAAGGACAAAAAGGGGATTGAAAATGGGGTTGCAGATCACTTATCCAGAATGAAGATTGATGAAGAAACAACTCTGGACGATACTCTTCCTGTGGAGCAGGTTTATTCCATTGATCTAAGCTGACCAACCGCACGACTGCTCCCTACTGACTGCTCGAAAACCAAGAGCACTCAGTTGCCGCAATCAAGAAGAGGTACCCACACCTGCCATGATTTGCCGAGATTACAAATTTCTTAGCTGGTGAGAAAGAACCAATGGAGTTTACTGGAAATGAGAAGAGAAAATTCCTAAAGGATGCGCGCCACTACTTTTGGGATGAGCCATACTTTTATTGGCATTGTAAAGATGGAATTTTTAGAAGTTGTGTGGCTGAAGTTGAGATTCCAGGGATTTTACTTCACTGTCACGGCTCTTCATATGCAGGGCACTTTGTAACTTTCAAAACAGTGTCAAAGGTGCTCCAAGCCGGGTTATGGTGGCCCACCATGTCCAAGACGCGCACGCCTTTATCTCCAGGTGTGATACATGTCAAAGGCAAGGGAATATCAGTAGGAGAAATGAGATGCCACATAACTTCATATTGGAGATTGAAGTGTTTGATTGTTGGAGAATAGACTTCATTGACCTTTTCCCCCATCCTTCAAGAATGAGTACATACTAGTGGCTGTCAACTATGTGTCTAAGTGGGTTGAAATGCTGGCTAGTCCCACAAATAATGCAAGAGTGGTGCTCAAAATATTCAAATCAGTGATCTTTACAAGATTTGGGATACCTAGAGTGGTCATAAGCGATGGAGGAAGCCATTTCATCAACAAGGTTTTTGAGACAATGCTGCGAAAAAATGGTGTCAAGCACAAGGTGGCTACTCCTTATCATCCACAGACTAGTGGCCAGGTCAAAGTCTCCAACAGAGAGATCAAGAGCATTCTTCAGAAGATAGTGAGCACCACGCGCAACGACTGGTCCGTCAAGCTGGACGATGCTCTTTGGGCGTACAGAACAACCTATAAGACACCTCTTGGGACCACCCCCTACAACTTGGTATATGAAAAAGCCTGTCACCTACCAGTGGAGTTGGAGTACAAGGCAGCATGGGTTGTCAAGTTACTTAACTTCGACATCAAATCAGCAGCTGAAAGGCGCTCCATTCAACTCCATGAGTTGGAAGAAATAAGGCACCTAGCCTATGAGAGCTCAAAAATCTACAAGGAAAGAACCAAGGCTCACCATGACAACAAGATCATCATGATGAACTTTGAACTGAATGATCATGTCCTGCTCTTTAATTCCAGGCTGAAGCTGTTTCCTGGCAAGTTGAGATCAAGGTGGTTTGGACCTTTCAAAATCAAGGAGGTTCGACCCTATGGAGCCGTCGTGTTGTTATACACAAAAGGAGGAGAATTCATTGTGAATGGTCAGCGCTTGAAGCCATACCTAGCTGACACAACCATCATTCAAGGGGAAGAAATTCTCCTAGGTGATCCATCCTTAGCCTAATCATCTCTCCAAAGTCAAGCTAGTGACTTAAACCAAGCGCTTGGTAGGAGGCAAAACACTGGTGAGTATAGATATTCTTAGGATTTTGTTATTGCTTATTTTTGGTTTTAGTGTTTTCGTATTTCAGATTAAACCCAAAAAAAAAAAATCTGAGGTACCTTGCTCCGAAATCGGAGCACACTGGAGGGAGCAAGCAGATGGGTGCTCCGCGCCAGGTAAGTACCTCGACCAAAAAAAAAAGTTTAAAAAAGGGGATAGCTATTAGGGCTGCCCTATTTAAACTCCCCCCTCCCCACTCTCCCAACTTCTCCACTTCCTCCATTATTGATTTCTCCAAAGCTCTCAACCCAAAATCCTAACTTCTCTGATTCTTAATCGATTTGGGTAATTTTTGGTTTAACTTGGATTAAAAACCGAGCCCTTATCATCCGTTCAATCATCTCCCAAAATTGACCACGGTAAGAACCCTAATCGCCTCTTTTTGAACATCCAAATCGTGAATGGAGAAGGGGCTTTTGCTCTTCGAGTTCTTTCATGCTTGATAGATCGGTTTAGGGTTTCATTACTATTAATTGACCACTCCTTTTGCTGCTAGGATTGAAAAAGAAATTGGAACACTGGTCTATGAAATCAATTAGGTGATTTAGATCATGCGATTTGAGGTCTTTGGGTTCATTGTTGAAATCAATTGAATGATGCTTTGTTCTTGGATTTGGAATTTTATTGATTAGGGGACTCTTGGAAAAACATGGAATTGTTAAGAAACTTCACAAATAAGAAAAAGTTTCCATATTTTCTCAAGTCTCTCCAACGAGCAAAGATAACTTTTTGTCATCTTTGTTTTGTAGATGCCTCCAAGAACCAAAGTAGTCTTTAAGTCATCCACCCGCGGAGGACAAGCATCAGCTTCTGCCTCTCAGGATCTCGAGTCCTCGGGAACATACCCATAGCCGCGCAAGGAGGGAAAAAAATCAACATCAACGACCCTGCTCTACCATCTCTCTCAGTCGACAGTTGGGACTGGTCCGATTCTCGTCACTACAATGCCTTCCTAGGCATGACGATTTCTCCTAAGTGTTTTGTTCACGCGGGATCAATCTGCCACTTTGGTCTCCACGAGGAAGTGCACGCTGTTCTTGGAGCAGTGGTCATTGTCGGCCTATGCTATGAGAGCCAAACCCTGTTCCCTGATTTGGTTAGGCAGTATCTCACCACATCTACGATCATGTATGAGGATCCTGACCATCCTAGGTTTGACACTGCCTCGTTCTCCTTCTTTTCTGGAGGAAGGAGATACCAGCTCTCTATGGACGAGTTCACTGCGCTGTACAAAGATGGAGACTGAGCCGAAGGGGATTTCTTCCCCAAAGAAGTTCCCGCCTACCCAGCTATCTTGGGAACTCGTTGCATCAGTGGAGTTCAAGTCCAGATCGGCGAGCCAATCCCAAATCCGCAACCCTACTCTCAGGATCGTCGCGAAGGTGCTCATCAACCTCCTATTCGCGAAAAGATCACTGCAAAAGTGACAAATGGAGAGCTTCAGATGCTCTACGCAGGGATTGAGGTCGAGATCAGGGCTGTAAATGCTGGCATCCCACTAGCTCGGCTGACGACGGAACCCAATCTTGTCTTCGCTCAGATGCCCGTGGAGAAGAAGACCAGAGTGCTCCAAAGAGATGGAGAAAGGTCGACAGAGCGATGTGGCAGCTTGCTCACACCTTTGTTCAGGCACTTCGGGCTTAATCTCACCCTCTACACCTTCAACGCCACGTCTGAGTTCATCGACATATCCTACCTGATCCACTGCAACATTTTGCGGGATGATGACACTTACAACTTTCAGGATCGAGAAGGGAATGCTCTCTACTGCAAGCTCCCTCAGACTTCCATCACTGGCTTGGAGGTATTTGACAATATCATGTTCCTGCCTGGTCCCGAGTTTCTCTGTGTCGATCCGCGAGAAACACCACCTTCACCAGACGATCACATGGACTATGTGCAAGATGTGACTCTGATTCGGACCCATTTTTCAGATGATGAGTATGACTTGGGTCCTATTGTTGACAAACCTGATGCAGAGACGTACATGCGCTGGATGGTGGATTCACATCGAAAGAACAACAACCTCATGAAGAGGATTCTGCAAGCAGTGAGCAGCAGCTGTTTGCAGCCTCTACGCACAGGATCAGCCAGAGAGGAGCAGCGTACCGGAGGAGAGCAGGCAGGTAGAGCAGAGCCATCCGCTGAGGGTTCTTGCAGGTGCAGGAATAAGAGGCAGCCTGGACAGTCTGACTGCGAGGAGACGGACTGAGTAACCTACCTCTTCCTTACCGTTGTCTTATCCATCTGAACTCTACTTTATTTGACCTTCCTTGAATTTATTTTCACACCAGAAACGGTGTGAAGTAAGTTTGGGGAGGGCATTTATTTGTACTAATTTCCTTTGTTTCTGCTTGTTTGGATTTATGTCGGATTTTATGTCGAGTTGTTTGCTTTTTATTGAGTCAGTTTGTTAGGATCGAACCAGTCAAAACTTTGTGCAAATTAGGACCTTATTGTGTGGTGTTTATTAACCACCTCGTGTTTCAAGTTATCTTATTCAATGGTTTTAGCAGTGACGAAAGACACACATGTGAACCTGGAACACCCTGACTTTATCTCACATTTCTCCAGAAGATTTTGGCTTGTTGAGGTTACATTGGAAAGACCTTGCTCTACCTTTATATGAACCTAATATTGACTGAAATTCTTCTTATCATGAGCATTAGATTAGGGAAAGGAACTTACACTCAAGACATCTTATTCCTTTCTACCCCTCTCGTTGATCCTGAGTGGCTAACTCATCTTTAGCTAGTTCCCACCTTGAACCTTAATATTTATTCCACCTTCATGCATTCTATTATTTCAGTGTCATATTTGCATATATGTGCAAAAAGTCGGAGAGGAAAGGATCGACGAAGCCTCTTACTCGCTATTGCTGAAAAGAAGTGAGGTCATTGAAGAGAGCATGCAAAGTCAGGGAGCAACTGCTCCAATATGGTTGCTCTGTTTTAGAGAAAGGAAAAGAGAGCAAGGGAAAAAGAACCAGAATGGTCGAGCAATTGGGATCACCAATGGCACGAAAAGCTCCGCGTATTATCTCCCTCTCTGTCGCATCATCCTTGTTCCATATTATGTCTAAAAAAAAAATTTCTTTGAAAATAAAATAAAATAAATGAGAACGAGGAGATAGAGAAGGGGAAGGAAGAAGGACATGAGCCACTGGAATGGTCCATCAAAAGAGTGGACGCCAAGTCGTGAAGGAGCAGGGGAATGAGAGTAAGCAAAACGAGTAGAGGTTGTGGACATCAATGGAACTATCCTCTTTTGCTATTTGTTGTGATATCATTCATCCTCTATAAAGAAAAGATAACCCTAAACACGCTTACCTCCACCACAAAACAGTCTGTTCTAACACCTAGCGTCGTCTACCCTACATAATGCATGTGATAAGAAGCTCACACTGAACCATAACTGAATGTAAGGAGCTTGGTCTGGAAAGTGTGACTGTGGCAGGTTTCAAATAGAGAGTATGGAGTCGATCTGAACAACAAGTCAGTGGGGGTTTTGGTTAGGGTGTGTTGTCCTAGTATTTTTTTTGCTTGAATGGTTCAGAGATTTGTGGTTGAAATATTGGTTGCTGAGAATAGGAGAGTTCTCACACTTTCAAACCTTTCTCCCAGTTCTGGATACTTGATTGTTTGAGGACGAACAAGGATCTAAGTATGGGGGAATTCATATACGATATTTTTGACACCTTGTACATGTTTTTTTATCAAAGGTTTTCAAGTTTTCATCGATTTTTCCTAGTTTTTGGAGTCATTTCAGGTCTGGAGCAGGTTAGGAAGCTCCTGGAAGAGTACATGAAGAAGTGGATGCAAACTAGGGACTTTTCTGCGCACCAGAGACGAGGGAGCAAGCAGACGGGTGCTCCCACTCGAAGCAAGCATGAGTCTGCTCCTGACGGATATGGAAGTTGCCTAATATATCAGGATTTGACCTAATTCCCTTATGTTTTTGGACCCAGCCGCCAGCGATTTCCTCTCTCTCTCTCTCCCTATACTATTTATAAGTCTGTTGTCTTCATTCATAGTTGATCCTAATGTTTGCATTAAACTGATCACTTGATGCATGAATCTAAGTAAACCTAATTATCAAAAGTTCTTTGGTTGCTAGGCATAACTTGAATGAGCATTGTGCCCCTAATCAGCAAGAGTAGATATTAGGGCACTCTGTGAACCTATCGGACCTGTCCGAAACTGCTTGCCATCGATCTCAGACCAAGCAGAAGTTTAGGATCTGAGACCGATTGGCGTAGGGAGAAGGACTGCGAAAGTATGATGTTCTAAGTTGATTGTTCCGAGTTCTAGACTGTTCCATAACTGAACTTGAATAATTGTTTGGCTCAGCTTTTAATACCTGTTAAACCACCTTAGGCTAACATATTAATCATTCTGAAACCAATCCAACTATTTTATTTGCTTGTTACTTTGATTGCTTTTGAAACTCAACTCATTGTCTTAGCTTGATTTTTATCCAATAAGAGTAAAGTGTAATATAGTCCTCTGGTATTGAACCTCAAATATTACAATAACCGTTGTTAACTTGACTATAGCAAGATTCATTTTTAGTGTATCAGGCAATGAACATGAAAGTGGATAAACGAGCATCGATCAACGGTTGTTTCGAGCAAGGTGCAAGAGCCTATGATGCAAAGGGCAGAAGAATTTTCCATTTGAAAAAAGAAAGATGAGTATGGCATCTACAGATATGAGAATGGTAATGCACGAGCTATAGATGGAAGAATAGTGAATGTGCAAGCTAAAGACATCAGAGCAATTCTAGAGAGAGCTACTATGTTTGAGCAGAGTTACATATGTGTACCAGAACATGCATCAAAGATCACTATGTGTATGGAGAATCAAAAGACATACATCAGAGCAGAGATCGATGATATTGTGCACGAGATCTACAAAGCTCAAGAAATGTCACTGGATGATTTCTACAAGAGACTTGATGATGTCTACTATCCTATAGACAACTGCCTCACCGGTTTGACTACACACATGGATGAGATGAATCAAGATTTGGATACTATACAGAGACAACATGCAATTGGGGCATACGAACTGGCATCGATCAACGGTACCCTACGACCATCGATCGACACTGAAGCCAACAGACAAAAGACCGCAGCAGAAACATAATTGGAAGATAGGTTCGATGAGATAGCTTTTTTCTTAGAGTCTGATGAAGGAAGATATTTCTCAACCGTTGGAAGATATATAAGAGACTACAGATGCCAGATTTAGAATGCTACAACGTAGTATTGAGAACCTACAAAGAAAAATACATTCAATAGAGGTTGCTAGAGAGGTTATAAGGAATGAGAAAACCATAAGAGATGAGTCAATGAGGAGCTTAATTTTGGTACATGGTTTCAGAAGAGCAAAGAAGATGTAGACACTTATTTTCCAAGTGTTGATCCACCTCCATACTAGTCAGAAAGTTCACAACGTCGAGCCTAAGACTATAACCAAGCGCTGAGCGGGAGGCAACCGACTGTTTAGTGAGTTTTTATTATGTTTTTAGTTATACTACTATTTATTTCGAGTTTTATTTTGTTTTTGTAGATTGTTTGAGTCCACCATTGATCGACACCATAGAGGCACCATCGGTCGACAATGGATCGCGACCATCGATCGACCCCACCTGCCTACCAACGATCAACACTCTCTTACAGAGAGACGTATCGAGTTTTCTACTTAAGCTATTTACTTTTGATTTAATTTTTCCTAACCAATCCGGCACGGATTACACTGGGGACAATATAATTGAAATTTTGGGGAGGTTCACTAACGCTATTTGATTTGTTTTGAATTTTATTTGCTATATATATATATATAAGTTTTTCAAAAAGTTTTATTGAATCAAGAAGGAGACTATGATCAAGATTTATTATTGACTAACCACATTTTAGCACCATTCTTAGAAGGTTGTTTGCATAGATTACTAGAGACACCAAAGTGGATCATCATGCCACTATATCACACTTGCATAGAAAATTTCAAGGAACCGAAGCTGATTTCCAACACTAATCCTAACATTTTTTGCTTTTGAGGCTTGGTATACACTGGATCAGATTCCTTCTTCAAGTCTATATGTACAAGTCTTTGCACCTTTGGTTCCCTTCTCTCTCTCTCTCTCTCTCTCTCTCTCTCTCTCTCTCTCTCTCTCTCTCTCTCTCTCTCTCTCTCTCTCTCTCTCTCTCTCTCTCTCTCTCTTTGGCATCTACTTAAGAGCTTAAAAGATTGAGATGACTTCCCGAGATGCAGAGGGGTAGATAAATTACCGACGACCCTATTATTCTAATTCAGAGGAACGATCACACATTGTTGGAAGCAAGGGGTAGGTAAATTACCAATGACCCCACTATTTACCTACAAATTTGCCCAAAAAGAAAAAGATAAAAAATCGAAAATAGGATGGCAAGATGGACTGTATCAGCATCATTGTCCATTAAGTTTGAGATCTAAAAAGATTTAAAGAAGAGAGAAAAAGGGGAAGAAGGAATCAAAGAAGACTTTTTGCCTGGTTGTTCAGATACTTGCAGGGGTGAGAGTCCATGTGTCCATTGATTGATATTCCCAAAGTAAAGTCTGCACCTTTATTTTATGCAAAGAAATGAAACCAATAGAGAGGTGAGTCAGACTAGTATTTGTTAAGTTGTTGGTAGAATGAATTTAGTTGCTATACTAGGATAAAGTATATAAATTTTCTCCATATTGACTTTATAGCATGTGGTTGCAACAAAGTAGGGTGACAATTATACCTAGATATTATGTGAGTCTCCGCTTTTCAAGAGGACAAGCAAAAGGTTAAGTCTGTGAGAGTTGATACAACCTATTTATTACCAGTTTTAGACCATATTATAGGTTCTATTAGGGTCTATTATGTGTGTTTAGGCTATGTTTTGGAGTATTTACAGGTACATGAACGTTTTAGAGATATATGGAGATACTTGGAGCTTTTGAAGCATTTAGAGGAGAATAATCAGTGGCTGATCATTTAAGGAGTCGAAGTACAAGGCAATTGTTGATCGACGACACAGACTTGGCATCGACCAATGTTTAAAGACCAAGGTTGATCGATGTAGCACACTTGCCATCGATCGACGTCCAACTTGTAGACAACAAATTTCAAGCCCAAGTTAGAATGACAAAAATGCCATGGACGAGTTTTGACTTAGGTTTAGGATTTTATATTTTTGTCTTATTTATTAAGAAGAAGAGACAAACAAGAAGGCGACAAGCTTTATTCTATCTATTGCATTAGGGTTAAGAGAGAAGGGATAAACTCCTTCAGAGTCCTCTTGGAACTCTTTTGGTTCTTTATTTAATTTATATTCTACATATATTTCATCTATGATTTATGTGACAAAGATCATGTTTGAGTAGTTATCAACTAGATTTAGGGTTGAATGATAGCAATCATGGATTAGCCCAAAAGTAGGATTGCTAGGTTAAGTTAATATCCATCAATTGAGTTGTGCTTTATGCTTGCATTCTAGAGTAGCTAACTAGGATCACGAAAGTAGTACAAGGACAACTACAAGAGTAGATTCTATGCCATAATAACTTCATTAAACTAGGTTGTTAGGTGCATTCGAGAGCTGGTCTAATAAGTCTAGTGGACTTATCAAATCTCGTCCTACACTTCTTTCTGATTTCACTGTCGATCGACACCAGGCCTTAGCCGTCGATCGACACCAGGCCTTAGCCGTCGATCGATGGTCTTTCCTTTTTCTCGCATATGAGAGTTGGAGTTAAAAAGGTCAGAATAGTTAACATTTGAGTTCTAGTATATTAACATTTTCATGCTCCATGTTCCCTATAATCCATTTTGCTTGAAATCCTAGATGTAGCATATTTACATTTTCATCTAGTTAATTAATAGCATATTTCTATATTTTCATTATTAGCATATTTCCATATTTTCATCATCGACATATTTCCATATTGCATCTCTACTTCTTGATAAGAAATATTTTTTTAATTGATTGTTCACCACTGATATATATATTTACCTAGCTTAATCTTTAGAAATGATAAATCTATTGTGTGTCATTGCTCTATGTGGATTCGTTCCCTAAGTACCACACATGATCTCTCTTGGCAAGAGTATTGTTTTGTGTTAAGATTATGGTTAATTTGACAGTTAATTGTTTAGGATATTTATACCCTACTAGAACAATAAACACACTAGTGTCACATTCGCAGTACCCTCAAAAGCATTTTGTAGTGTATCCCAAACCTCCTTAGCTGATTCACAACACTGTATAAATTCAAATTGCTTTCCATCTACAAAAGTGAATATTATATCTAGTGCCTTTGCATTAAACTTTAATAGTTTTTTCTCTGTTGCAGTCCAATTTGTCTTCGGTTTAGGTATCTTCAAGCCATCTTCTTGCATCACAAAAAGTTCTTCCCATCCAGATTGAATAATTGTCCATACATATTCATCAGTTCCACATAAGTTTTCTCTCATTCTCACTTTCTAATACCCATAATTCATACCATTTAGCAACAATATATTATGTGACAAAATCGCCATATTCTCTTCTCAGGATCTCACCTTGGTTCGAAGAATCCTCATTCGTTTAGGTGTCCCCCTCTGATATTAATTGTAAAGTTGAGATACAGCGAAAACACAAGGCACAAAAAAATTTCAAGAACATGTATCATGTTTATTAGAATTTCTTTACACAATCTCTTATAGACTTGTTTGATCCGAATTACACGACTCGACACTGATCGATTTCTAACACATCCAACTTGCTTGACTCAACATTATATTGATCAAGTCTACCAATTCACTCAATTATGAAACCCAAAAACCACTTATGTTTCTCTCTAACAATTACAACGTTAAAATACTCTAACCCTAAAACAAGGTAAAAGCCAAAATACATATTGCATAATCTTTTCTATTATCTAATAAATTATTTCTTATATTTTAGCATCACAAAATCTTCCAATTTGTGATCTAATAATATTCTTTAGTGCTTATTTCGTCAATCAAATATATGAAAATATTCATATCATCACATCTTGACGTTTGCTTTTTATTTTTCAAAGCATGTGTCACATATCATTGTCCAAGTGTAACACATGTACACGAACCAAAACTTCACTATTGGAGCAACCTATCAAACTCCAATTTCTTGATCTCACTGAGAAAAACATCAGTTAAGAAACACTCCATTCTTACGTTGCTCTGTGAATGCACCGAGCAAATTCACCATACGAGTCTTGAACCCTGTATTACATAATTCGAAAGCACTAGCTCAGTTGGTTATTAAAAAGCAAGAACATTATTGGCTCATGTTTCAGGTTGGAATAACTTGATCTGGGATGCATTGCACTTGGCGATGTTAAATCTACAGTTAGACCAACTTCCACTTGAATCTGCAGATTTAGGAGTTAGACTCTCCTTGATCTGGACGAATACATTTTATCAGAACATATATTATGACTTTTGTAAATACAGCTGAGGATTAAAGAAGAGGATAAACTAACCTGCGAGGAATCGTATGCAGCATTTAGAATAAACAGTGGAGTCTTGATTTATTAGGTTTTGGCCGAAAAGCACTGTAAATATTCAAGCATTGAGTACACTTTCCTATGAGATCTAGTTCAATTGATTTTACTACAAAGATAGCCAGAATATGTAAGATGAAAACAAATACCGAAGTTGGATTAAGACATTTTAAACAGTCATTAGGGAGCAGGATTGTAATACTCTGTAGAAACATTACACAATTGTCATATTAGCATACTCGAGACATGTTACACATTGCAAATCTTATGTGCTCGTACCTGAAATTCTATTACATCGGTGTTGAATCTGAAATCGATAACCTAGATCGGTGGTCGATTTCGATGGTGGGTTTATCAAAGAGACGATTTAGAGAACAAATCAAAGAGTTTATTGATTGAAATTGGATGTTTCTATCAAGAGCAAAGCAAGAACAGTGATCTCGAAAAACCCTAGTTCTAGGCTTGCTCTCAAGATATGTATGCGTGCCTTCCTCTGTCCCAATCTCCTCTTTATATATCCACTTCAATGTACGTCAAAGTCGGTTTAATTAACTCTTTGGGCCGACTTTGAACCTCTCTCTTGGGCTGAATTCGTGCCTAAATGGGCCTATGTGGGTAGATGTAATCTATCCCCAACAGTAAGTCCCCCCAGTTCATCGAATATAACCCTACTGCTGTGTATTCGGTGAATTTCTTCGACTAGGTGGATTTAAGGCGTGACCTCGGTTATCTTCCATCTCGGTAGACGTATGGGAGTTGATTCCTTCAACTACCTTCTATAGGTCTGAGAACATCCTCCGTGTCTTGACATGTTGCCGTTTTATTCTTTGTGGAGATTACGCACTGTCCTTAAAGTAACTGTGTCTCGAGATTCGGAGTTAGTGGGACACGTGTCACAAATATAGGTTTTAGACCTAATCATGACGACTGCTCGTCTTCTGTGCCAAGATTTATCTATAAAGGTTCCTCTCAACTTTCATTTTTGTATCTTCTTGCTGCTTCACTTCAGAATCAAAGGTATTTTCCTCTGCCTTCTCTCTTCTTTCTCTCTCTAGACTTTTATTCTCCGAACAAAATGTCCTCCCCCCTTCGCCGGTGTTCTTCGAAAGGAAAAGCAGTCGCCACCGGTTCCGATTCAAAAAGTTCTGGTTCGCCGTTGATACGAAGACCAAGAACGATAACGCTTGGAGGGATGGATGATCTGAGACCAACAACTGCAGATTTAGCTTTGCTCGACGACAACGAACGCAATATTGTTAGATACAGCCTAGATCTGGAGGATAGAGAAGCAACTGGTCATGCTCCCGCCGACGATATGGAACAGGAGAACGAACTCGAATCGGTACGGCCGATCACTCCCAGTGCAGATGTCGATTCATCTAACAAGGACAAAACCTCAGCCGAGAAGATTACCTTCGCCTTAGCGACTTCCTTCCGATGCGATGGACAGGAACAGACTTCGAATTCGACGAGGAAATAGACCCAGAACAAGAATGCACACTTAGCGCCAAAAAGAATCAAAACTGGGCGAATCATCTTCCTACTAAGTCTTCCTTCAAAAATGTCCGAATAAGTTCCAAACAAACCTGCCTGCTGGGTTCTCGTTCCTCATCCCGGCGGAGCACCAAAGACCCTGGACTCCTCCAGCAGGGTACGCAACCGTATACGAATCATGGTTCACGAACTGCTCCCTCTGGTGGCCTCTACCCGAGTTCCTGACAACATACTGCTCCCGACGAAAAATAGCTCTCGGCCAGTATACCGCGAACGGGATCAGAATCATGGTGATGCTGACGGTTCTATCTGCCAAGTTAGGTATAATGATGTCGGTTCGCCTCTTCGAAGAACTCACAACGCAAAGTATCACCGCCAAGACGGGATTCTTCTAAGGGAAGATGGTTCCCAAGTACAACGTGATTACTGGGAAACCGTCGAAAGTTAGCTTCTGGAACCACCGCTACTTCTACGTCAAGATCAATGAAGCCTCCTTCAAAGATCCCTCCATAGTTTTAAACGGATATTTCAATGCTAACATTGGTACGACTTCGAATCTTTAAATTATTGCACTTCTACTGATCTACTTCATCTGTTTCCTCTTTGTTGCAGATCGTCTCTCCAAGTGGTCACAAGGCAGTACCGAGTCCTTTCTTGAAGAAGTAGAAGCTATCAGAACGTTAAGTCACCAACAATGGCCTGATATCAGCGAAGCCCGCATCCAAGCCGCTTTAAACAGGATCAGCCGAGGTAGCTACTGACTCAATCACATGTTTCTTTTTCTACACATATAAATTCTTTTGAACTGACAAGTCTCGATATACAGCCGAAGTTACCCTGCCGAGTCTTAACAAGAAAATGGGAAAGCTTAACCTCGCCTCTCTTTTTTCGTACGCCGAGACTATAGGTACTCCAGTGCATGGTCACGGACCTTCTGGTGGGAGCCGACCTGCCAAACAAAAGAGGACCTTGAACACATAGGAGGGGACCATGTCTGCAAGCCCAGCTTATTCCCCTCCTAAGGAACAGCTGGAAGAGGATCTCGGCGAAGGCGGTCGATCCCATGAACTCGAGAAGAGGGTCTTCTCGTCTCTCCTACCACCGAAGCTGGCACAGCCTCCGAGGTGTCAAACGAAGAACATCCGGTGGATTTTCCAGTTGAAGAAGGTCCTCAAAGGGGATCAAATACAAGAGCCCGCCCTGGCTGCTCACGATGACGAGGTGGTCGAGTACCCCCATATCATCGACTTCCGATACCAACACACCGACGTCCCTTTCGTCGAGGATCAAGAGGCACTGGCGCGCTTGTTTCGCCAGATCAAACTGAAGAGAAGAGGGATGTCTGAGTTGGATCAACTCTCGCAGAACAGCCGATATCGGGAGATGACTCGAGCTGGGGCCATCGTAAGTGCCTCTTATTTTTTGACGTCCTTTCTTTTCTATCAACCCGCTAAACTCGTTTCTCTTGTTTATTTAGTTCTTCGGGAAAGCCAACCTCATGGTCCGGAATTACGAGGCCAAGCTGAAGGCCCAAGATGAGAAGCTGGCACTGAAGACTGTTTCTCTGAAAAAGAAGAGGAAGGAGATTGCCGAACTGGCATACAAGTGCGGTGCTTTTTGGGAGCAACTAGGTAAACTGGAAGCCGAGAAGAACGAGGCTGCGGAGCAAGCCGAATACGAGAGGTCTCGCTATGAACTTCTTTCCAAAGAGATGGAGGAACTGAAGGCTCATAATTCGGGTGTTGAAACTCGATGCCACAATTTGGAGAAAGAGAAGGCGGAAGTCGATCTTCGATTTGAAACGAAGACCACGAGGCTTAGGGAGTCTTGAGAGTACGAGGTGAGGAAGGAAAGACTTTGGGTTGAATCTGCTGTAAGGCAGCAAGTGGCGCCTATATACGAGGTCATTCGCCAGTTCATCAAAGAGCAGCCATCGATCCAGTTTAAGATGGCCTTGTATTCTCAAGCCAATGGAACCCGAGAGGGTCTGGAGAAGATCTAGAATCAATGCATGTCAATGGAAGAGGTGCTCCGACAAGCGAGAGCTGATGAGGCCAAGTATCAAGACGAGTTGCAAGGAATGGAGGTTATCAACGCCTCCGAGATCAATCTCGTTCCGATTGGTCTTGACGAGCATGGCTCCAACCTGACCGTGTTCTCTCCGCAGGATATCGAAGACCTCCGTATTTAGTTTGTACTTGATTATATATGTCTCTTTTTTTTTGGCCTGTTCATTATGTAACAACTGTGGCCGAGTACGACGCCTTTTGTAGACTTCCATATCACTCTTTTGACTACGAAATCAATCTTCAATGTTTTAGCACGCTTTTAAAGGTATCATGTCGTAGCAAATAGCTTACTATCAAATGTAGATTTGACAACGTTTTTGCACCATGAACGAATAGGTCTTATCTCGTCAGATAAGCCGACATCGTTGTTGAATTGCAAAAATTAGGAAGAAACGTACCCTTTAACTTCATAAGCTATCAGGCAGTTTTTCCTTTTTGTCTTCTGTGATATCGTGTTTATCTTTCAACTTAATAACTCTCTAAGTGTTTGATGAGAACATAGAGCGAGTAAGTCCATTCGACATGTTTGTCTACTGTGCCTTACTACCGAGTTTTACTCATAATGGAGTATGAGTTTAAGTGGTATAATTGTTACGAGATCCGAGTTTGGAAATAACAAAGTATTAAATGATCAGAGCGGGAACAGCCGTGATGCAAAAAATACATATATATTACTTTTTTTTTTTTGTAACTGAACCGGGTTAAAGGCTGCCTACGTACCCGAGATGAGATCAAGTCACTCGTAGTTCTTTTTTTTTTTTCATGTAACAGAACCTGGTTAAAGGCTGCCTACGTACCCGAGATGAGATCAAGTCATTCGTAGTTCTGAATTCTTCTTCTAGGTGCTGAAGTAGCGCTTTAGGTTGATCGAGTTCCAAGACCTTTGAATTTGTTCGCCAGCCGATGTTTCAAGTCGGTAAACTCCGGGTTTGACCACATGTGTTATTTTGTACGGGCCTTCTCAGTTAGTGCCGAGTTTACCTGCTCTCCACTCCTTGGTATTTTCGAAGACCTTGCGAAGGACGATATCGCCGAGTTGTAGTGGATGGGACTTGACCTTCCGGTTGTAATAGGACTCGGCAAGATGTTGGTAGTTTTGGATCCATAACAAAGCTTGATCTCGTCGTTTTTCGAGTTGATCTAGGGCATCAATCATCATCTCGTAAGGCTGGTAACATTGACCTCGGCGGGGATCTTTGCTTCGACTCCGTATGCCAACGAGAACGGTGTCTTTCCTGTAGCACTCCGAGGTGTAGTCCGATGAGACCAGAGTACTCCGTCCAATTCGTCAGTTAGTGTCCCTTTTTGAGATCTAACCTTTTCTTGATCCCGTCAATAATGACCTTATTTGTTGCTTTGGCCTGACCATTCCCTTGTGGGTACCTTGGAGTTGAGAAACTGAGGCGGATTCTCCACTTATCGCAGAATTCCCTGAACTTGTTGGAGGTGAATTGGGATTCGTTGTCGATGACTATTTCGTAAGGAAGTCCGTGACGACAAATGATGTACTTCCAAACGAAGCTTTGAACCTCGTTCTCGGTGATCTGGACATAGACTTTGGCTTCTACCCATATGGTGAAGTAGTCGGTTAGGACGAGTAAGAAGTGTCGCTGTCTGGAGCTAGGTAAAGGGCCCACTATGTCCATCGCCCATCACATGAACGGGTACGGAGCTACGGATGGTTTTAACAACTCGATTGGTGAATGAATGTTAGGCACATGTCATTGGAATTTCTCGCAACGAGATGTGTACTCCTCGCAGTCCGTGACCATAATAGGCTAGTAATGCCCCTGAGATTTAAGCTTGAGCGCGAGGGCTCTACCCCCACTATGATTGCCCCCTTCCCCATCATGGGTCTCGATCATAACGAGCTCTGCTTCTTCTTTTCTGATGCAGGTAAGAAGTACCTTGTTTGCGGTCCACCGATGTAACCTACTGTCTATGGAAACGTAGTTGGAACTTTTTGACTTGAGTCGATGAGATTCCCACTTGTCTTCCGGAAGAGTTCCTCTGTCCAGATAATCTAAGAAAGGGGTCCGCCAATCTGTATCTCGAGACATTGAAGTTGTGATCTCGGCTAGAGTAGGAGAGACGGCGAGGACATCTTTGCCGATTGGTAGTGTGATACTCGGGTTTTCCACTGTATAGATCGGGATTGTCCTCCTGACTTGACCTCGATGATTGCTCCCCAACGCGGCCAGAGCATCTGCGAAGCAGTTATCCTTTCTAGGAACCTTGGTGAGTTCGAAGTGATTGAATTCCTCAACCAAGTGTTTGACGACGCTGAGATAAGCATCCATTCTCTTGTTTTTGGCTTCGTAGTCACCGCTGTATTAACTGGCAACGAGTTGAGAATCGTAAAAAGCTTGTAGTCGCTTTGCTCCTACTACTTTGGTTAAACGAAGTCCTGCGATCAATGCTTCATACTCGGCTTCGTTGTTGGATGCCAAGAAGCCGAGTCGGAATGATTGCTCGATGAGTTCTCCGGTAGGTGATTGGAGGTGAACGCATATTCTTGATCCTTTATTAGATGATGCTCCATCGACGTGAAAGATCCAACTTCTTGCCGGGATATCTAGCTCCGCTGCTTGATCTGGAGGGATTTCGACGATGAAATTGGCCAGAACCTGAGCCTTTATCGCTGACCTACTTTTATACAAAATGTCATACTCGCTAAGCTCGATTTCTCACTTGGAAAGTCTTCCAGACTGGTTAGCGTTCTGAAGTATGGTTCGTAGAGGCAAATTGGTGAGGACGATAATGGAATGGGACTGGAAGTAGGGCCACAATTTTCTTGCCGATGTGACCACAGCAAGAGCCATCCTTTCGAGAGTGGGGTATCTCGTCTCGGCATCGGTCAAGCACTTATTGGTGTAAAAAATAGGATGTTGTTCACCTCGGTCTTCTTTTATGAGGATGCTGCTCACTACCGAGGAGGAGACTGCGATGTAAAGATACAAGGTATCACTTGAGTCCGGTTTTGCTAACACCGGGGGAGTCGTCAGATACTGTTTCAACGCGGTAAAAGCCTGTTTGCACTCCTCGTCCCAAAAAAAATCTATTATTTCCACGCAACAACTCGTAGAATGGAAGACACTTGTTCGTAGATCTGAAGATGAACCGGTTAAGGGCCGCGACCCGTCCGGTAAGACGCTGAATTTCTCGCGACGTCTTCAGATTGTGCAAGTCTAAGACCGCAGAGATTTGTTTCGGGTTTGCTTTGATTCCTCTTTTTGTTACTATGTAGCCGAGAAATTCGCTTGAAGTTACTCTGAAGGTTCACTTTGCCGGGTTGAGCTTCATCCCGTACTTATTCAAGGTGTCGAAGCACTCAGAAAGATGTTGGATGTGGTCTTTGGCAACCAGTGATTTGACAAGCATGTCGTCAATGTAAACCTCCATAGTAATCCCTAGCTTATCGGCGAACATTCTGTTGACAAGTCGCTGATAGGTGGCTTGTGCGTTTTTGAGGCCGAAGGGCATCACCCGATAACAATATGTCCCTCAATCGGTGATGAAGGACGTCTTCTCGCGATCATCTGGATGCATCATGATTTGATTATAGTCTGAGAAGGCGTCCATGAAGGAAAACAGCTTGTTCCTGGCTGTGGATTCCACCATCTGATCTATGTGAGGCGAAGGGAAACTATCCTTTGGACACGCTTTATTCAAGTCGGTAAAGTCGATGCACACCCTCCATTTCCCATTCTTCTTTTTGACTACGGCCGGGTTGGCTAGCTAATCTGGGTATTTAACTTCGGCGATGGACCCTGCTCCCAACAGCCTGTCGACCTCGTCGTTGACGACTTTGGCTCTTTTGGGGCCGAGTTTTCGTCGTTTTTGCTTGATAGGTTTGTATGATGTAACGACATTGAGTCGGTGGACTGTGACGGTCGGATCAATACCAGGCATGTCGGCCGTCGTCCAGGCGAAAGTCGATTTGTTTGCGCGAAGGAAGGTGATAAGCTCGGTTGTGAGGTCGGTGTTGAGTTCGGATCCAATCCCGATGGTTCTATCTGGGTGATCAGGATCGATGCCGACTTGGATCGTTTCCTCCTTTTGCGGTGATAGTTTCTTTTCTGGTTCGACGAGGAAGGCAACCTGCTGACTTTTGAAGTCGGAGATCAACATACTTCGTGCAAGGCGTTGGTTCCCTTTGAGCGTGAAGACGGTCCCTTCTCTGGTAGGGAACTTCACACATTGATGGTATGTTGACGGAATTGCTTTCATCATGTGAAGCCATGAAGGGCCCATGATCGCGTTATATTGGGTTTTGGTGTCAATGACAGAGAATTTAATGAGTTTGCTTATTCCTCCGACAAAGACGTTAAGGCGGATGGTACCCAATAGTTGTGTCAACGAACCGTTGAAATTGGTAAGAGCCCTTGATGAGGGGTTGATGTCTTTGAGATCCACCATCATTTTTATCAAAGTCTGACAGAAGATAAGGTCGATCGAGCTTCCGGTGTCGATGAGTACACGTGTGACCTCGCAAGTGCCGATTTGTAGCTCGACTAGCAGGGGATCATTATGGGGCTGATCTATGTCGGCGAGATCGCCTTCTGAAAATGTTATCGATGTTTCCCCCTTGCGCTTCGTCGGCCATCGCTGAGCGGTCACGGGTTTGTGTTGGTACTCTTTTATTGATTTCACCGAGTCGTTGCACAGGGGTGATCCTCCGAGGATTATGTTAACTCGGCGAAAAACGCTGGGGCGTTTGTCGGATAATGTCTCCCGTAAATTAGATGTTTCAGTCTTCTTGGGGGTAAGCTTCTCTCGGAGATCGTCTTTCGAAAATTTTAGCTTTTTGCTCCGAAAGAGAACATCTCGCAGATCAGTCGTAGAACGTTTGTGCTGCAGGTGATTTCGGATATCTCGGTTGTTGTTGTCTTCAGAGGAAAGCGTCGAGGGATGCGCTGAGATAAGGTTGATTCGTCGAGCTACCTGCGGCCTCTCATCTTTGGTGTTGGTATCGTCACGGTGTAGGGGTGGAGCAGCTGCGTCCTAATCGACAGGGTGGACCGCTTGGTTAGATTCCCGGTTTTTGGCGTTTGCTTGTCGGTTCTTTGTCCAACTCCCTTTTTCCTAGCTTTTTTTGCCTTTGGCGGATTGGGTGTAACGACGCCGCTTTTAAATACCGAGAACAAGGCTTCTGCAAGTTGTTTGCACTCTTTTGTGTCATGGCCTTTGGCCTTTATGGTAGGTACAGAACTTAGTTTCGTCATACGTCAGGGGCTTCCCTTCCAAAGTTCTGTCCCACACATTCCATGGTCGTTCCGTTGGTGGTGAGGCAGAGGTAGCACCCGGTTCCTCGGTTGCTGAGTAGACTTTTCCCTTCTTTTCGTTCGGTTGGTGTTGGCGAGGTTCTTGGTAGGTAGTCGTCGCTTTTGGCGTTATTTGAGCTTTTAACGCGTTTTGCTTCGCGGTGTAAGACGCGTTATCTTCCTCCATTTGAATGAAACAGTTCGCTCTATGAAGTGCGTCTTCCAAGGTGATTGTACTGTTTGTGTAGAGGTCAGATCGGAAGTGCGATCTAATCCATAACGCGTTACGTAATGCCTCCACTGTGGTTTTGTCCGGAATGTCGACTTTGGAGACGAGGTTCTTGAATTGTTCCATGAAATCGTGCAGGGATTCCTTCTGCCCCCGAGAAATTTTCTATAAGTCGGTCGCCGAAGCCCCCTGACGAATGTACATGGAATAATGCTTTAGGAACTCGGTAGAAAGTTCCTTGAAGGTGCTGATGGAGTCTGCTGTTAGCCGAGAAAGCCAGGTGAGGGATGGACCTGCTAAACTTTCGACGAAGAGTTGACAGTAACTGGCATCTCATTTTTTAGTGGTGAAGTAGGCTCGACCCATGGCGATGTTAAAGCTGGTCATGTGGTCGTTAGGGTTGGAGTCTCCGCGGAAAGACGGTATCCGAAGTTTGTCCTGGTGCCGAACTCGGATATTGGTGATCTTCTTGGTGAATGGAGTTTTTTGAGTTGCTTCCAAGACTCGATCGATTTATGGTGCGAAACTCCTGGCTTGATGAATTTTAGACGATATGTCTTTGATCGTCCCTTGAAGGCGCAGAAGCTCTTCGTTGGTCGCTTGATCGGCTGCTTGATTTCGTACCGTAGTTTGGAATAGATGTCGTCGAGCCGTGTCTGGATATTGATCGTATGTTTGTGCAGGAGTAAGGCAAGCGGCGGCGATTATTTTTAGACGTTCTTGAGTCGCCTTATTCGCGGCATCTTGCTGATCAAGTCGCTGAACCACGGCGGCGAGAGATGCCAAGATGTTGTTTAGGTCGACTGGCTGTTGACCCGTTGGATTCGTCGGAGATCCCGTCATCATCTTGATCGATGTTCTTGATCTTTGATCGTTACTATTTGAACTCCCCACAGACGGCGCCAATTGTTGAATCTGAAATCAGTAACCTAGATCGGTGGTTGATTTCGATGGTGGGTTTATCAAAGAGATAATTTAGAGAACAAATAAAAGAGTTTATTGATTGAAATTGGATGTTTCTATCAAGAGCAAAGCAAGAACAAGTAATCTCGAAATCCTAGTTCTAGGCTTGCTCTCAAGATATGTATGCGTGCCTTCCTCTGTCCCAATCTCCTCTTTATATATCCACTTCAATGTACGTCAAAGTCGGTTTAATTAACTCTGTGGGCCGACTTTGAACCCCTCTCTTGGGCCGAGTTCGCGCCTAAATGGGCCTATGTGGGTAGATGTAATATTTCTCCAACAATCGGTGTATAAATTTATATGATCGAGATCGATCTCCAGAGACATTGGCGCTTCAGTTAAATAAATTGAAAAACAAGTCAATATGTATATACCAATTTTTTTATTAAAAGAAGTTAGCTAGAAAATTACTCACGCATCAATGGAAAAGCCATCATCAGTCAGAGATTTTACTCTGGTGGAAGAATAGAGTAAATTCTTAAACTCATCACAGTGAAGTATTGCTACAAGGCCTCCGGCAGAACTTTCAGAGAGCAGACCCTGATGTGACATAAAGTCGATACTACACGACCTATGCATACACGAAAACAGCTACGAAAACAACAACGAAAACAATGGTTACCTGCTTTGCATGGTTCATTCCATTCTATCATAGCAGATGTCCATATTCGCTTTCCTCTAAACTGAAGTTGTGCATCTTAATAGGTAGAAAAAGTAACATAACAATTATAGAGCGTAAAGAGTATGTCATTGATATGACAAAGATACCGTATATATACAAGGGAAGTAGGGCTTATGGAGAGTAACTATTGACTACTATATACTTTAAATATATATATATTCCACATGTCCCCTCAAGATGGAAGTAGTTGTCGAACTCCAATCTTGCTTGAGAGCTCCTGAAACCAAGTTCTTGACAAAGGTTTGATAAGTGCATCAGCTAGCTGATCGTGTGTCGATATATGTGATACCCGCAAAGCACCAGAGTTGATGTTGTCCCATATGAAATGGTAATCCAAAGCAAGGTGCTTCATTCACGAGTGGAAAACGGGATTAGCACATAGATACGTTGCCCCCACATTATCACAATAGACGACTGGTGTATGAGGAAGAGTTACACCTAGCTCGGTAAGTAGGGAGCAGACCCAGCGAATTTCGGAAGCAGTATTTGCTACTGCTCTATATTCAGCTTCCGTGGAGGATCTTGTGATGCCCTTTTGTTTCTTCGAGGAACAAGCGATAGGCGTGGTGACGATATAAAGAATGTAGGCATTAGTGGAGACAAAATCGTCGACGTCGCCAGCCCAGTCTGCGTCTGAGAATGTATGGAGTGAGAGAGGTGAATCTTTGCGAAGATATATACCATGTGAGGCTGTACCCGCGATATATCGGAGTATTCTCTTTTCTGCTTGCCAGTGCATATCAGTCGGACGGTGCATGAATTGGGACAGCCTATTCACGGCATACGCTATGTCAGGTCGCGTTAAGGCCAAGTACTGAAGGCTACCAATAAATGTCCTGTATTCAGCCGGATCAGGTAAAGCAACGCCGGTGGTTAGTGAGAGCTTTGGTGTAGTAGCCATTGGCGCTGTAACGGGCTTTGCATCAGTCATGTTGGTGCACTAGAGAAGATCAAGAATATATTTCCGCTTCATGAGATGCAGACCCTGTGATGATCGTGTAGCCTCAACACCAAGAAAGTACTTCAAGTTCGCTGGATCTTTGAGAGAAAACCGCTGCGAGAGAATGTTGATGAAGTTTGTGACACAAGTATTGCTGCTGCCAGTCACGATTATATCATCCACGTATACGAGGCAATACATCACCTGTCCTGAATTCATGTAAACAAAAGCTGACGTATCAGCGAGTGAGTTCTTAAAACCGATGGAGATGAGGAATGTCTTCAATTCTTGATACCAAGCACGTGGTGCTTAATGGCTGACTTGTTGTCCACTCTGACCAAAATCTTATCGTTTTCTTTCCAGTTATCTCGCTCATCAAGTCTTGAAGCCAAATGGCTTGTTTTGCTGCTTCCGTTGCTGACATAAACTCGGCTTCACATAATGATAGAGCTATTGTTTCCTGTTTTTGAGAACACCAAGTTACCGGTGTTTCTCCAAAAAAAAAAAGAGATGAGCTGTTTTACTTTTTTCGTCGTCTAAATTAGAGTTGTGGCTGCTATCGCTGTATCCTATGAGTTTTTTGCGATCCATGACGTTTAAACATCAAGCCATAGCCAAGGGTGCCTCTTAGATACATCAATACTTGTTTTAACGCATCACCATGAGACTTGCGTGGTGAATGCATACATCTACTAAGCATTCCAACCGATAAGGTTAGATCGGGTCTCATGTGCAAGAGATACCTAAGACAGCCAATCCTGTGTCTATAGAGTGTAGCATTGATCTTAGGTTCTTTTTCTGCTTTAGATAGTTTGAGACCAAGCTCCATGGGTATTTGAGTCGCATTGCTTGTGTCCATGCCTGCATCCTTCAGTATTTGACCCACATAAGCCTTTTGGTTAATCTCAATTCCTTTTGGGTTTTGACTTACCTCAATGCTAAGGTAATATGTTAGTCTACCAAGGTCAGATATCTGAAAACTTTGTGACATAGAACTCTTAAACTCCATGATTCCTTGTACTTAGTTTCCAGTCACAAAGAGATCGTCGATATAGATACCTACCACAAGAAGCTTCCCTATTTCTTCCTTGCGATACACAGAGCTCACTTTAGAGCACTTCTTAAACCTTAATCTCTTAAGAATCTGGTCAAGTTTCGTATTCCATGCCCTAGGAGCCTATCGTAATCCATATAATGCATTCTTGAGTTTGAAAACTTTGTGTTCTTCTCCCTTCTTTTCAAACCCATCAGGTTGTGACACATAGACTTCTTCAAGCAACTCCCCATGTAAGAAGGCTGTCTGCACATCAAGGTGATGAATATCCCATCCATTCGCAGCAGAAAGACCTATTAGGAGTCTTATTGTTTCTAATCTCGTCTCAGGAGAAAATACCTCCTCCAAGTCAATTCCATGCTCCTGAACATAGCCCTTTGCAACAAGTCTGGACTTGAATTTTATTAATGCTTCCGTCTGCGTTTCTTTTAATTTTAAAGATCCACTTGAGTCCCGTTACTTTGAGTGCTCGTGGCTTCTCGACTAGAACCCAAGTATCTTTTTGTATATGGAATCGATTTCATCTGAGAATGCTTCCTTTTAAAGCTCTGGTTGGAACTCTATTGATCAAATAGTTGGCGTGTCGAACAGCCTCTCCCCTCATGTAATTTGGCACACTCGTCACTTTTAGTATGTTGTGAGTCATCTCCATTAGTGTGCGGTTTCTCCGTTCAACTACAATGTTTTGCTGTGGAGTATACATAGCTGTCAAGTGTCGCCTTATCCCGTTATTGTTGCAGTAGTCTTGAAACTCTTGTGAAGTAAATTTACCTCCTCTGTCCATTCTTAATGTTATTATCTCCTTGTTAAACTCCGTTTCAACAAGGTTCTAGACTTAAACGTTTTGAATGTTTAACTGTACTGATTTTTTATTTTGTCCTTGAAGAAAATATTACTCATGAATGATGTTTATGGTGCATCTAGTTAAGTTAAGCGTTGAAATGTAAAGTTATTCCTAATCCTTCAACTGGTTATATTCATAGAGGAAGACCAGTTAGTTTATAAGTTCCCACGAGTTCAATATCGTTCAAAGATGAAAAGAGTCATTGTTAGGGATAGATTATATCTACCCGCCATAGACCCATTTAGACGCAATCTCGGTCCAAGAGCAAGATCAAAGTCGATCCATAAGACCTAAACCGACTTTAGCAATAAGCGGATGTATATATAAAGAAGAGAAGTCGGGTTGGAAGACACATTCACACACATACAATCAGAGCAATCTAGAATTAGGGTTTTCAATACGACTTCTTGCATTGTTCTTCATCAAATATTCGACTTTATTCAATATACATCTTTGATCTGTTTTCAAACTCGCGTCTTTGATAACCTATCATCGAAATCGATTACCAATCAAGGTATACCGATTTCAGATTCAACAGTCATCATGTTCCATGGATTGGTTTTGTCCATTTTAAAAATTCAAAGAAAATTTTAATAATTTTTTGTTATAATTTGGAGGAATTATTTTAGTGAAGAACCGCAACGTAATTCTTTGTTTCTGTTAATTAAAGCACCGGACAAATGTGCAAAGTCGAGAAGGATAAATGATTTTTGATGAGTAGTGAGCCGGAAGGATGTGATAAACGTTCGAGGCTAGTGATGATGTATGAGCTTTCAAATCAGCAACAAGAAGATACTCCAGATGAAGCGATCTCAATGGATATTTCACCAACGCATCTCTGTCCCGAGAAGACACCTGAGAGGCCATCACGGACAGTTTTTGTATAAGGATCTAGATCCAAAGAGATTTCAGATCCAAGAAAGGTTAATTATTTCTGTCACAATCTGTCCTGCGGACCCCAGATTTCACAGCGCTACAGCGCACCGACCCTAACTCCTCACCGTGGGAGGAACTGCCTCCACATCCACCAGTAGGTTATTGATGCGATTGGCGTTACTCGAACCGAAGACCTCACCCTTTAACAACATTCTCACAGGACAAGCTGTCACCAATTGAGCTGTCACCAATTGAGCTGCAGTTCAATTGGTGACATCTTGTCCTGTGAGAATGCTGTTAAAGGGTGAGGTTTTGGGTTCGAGTAACGCCAAGCGCATCAATAACCTACCAGTGGATGTGGAGGCAGTTCCTCCCACGGTGAGGGGTTAGGGTCGGTGCGCTGCAGTGCTGTGAAATCTAGGATCCGCAGGACAGGTTGTCACATCAAAAGTCGACTTTTTTATGCAGATCAATTGGTGACAGCTTGTCCTGTGAGAATGTTGTTAAAGGGTGAGGTCTTGGGTTCGAGTAACACCAAGCGCATCAATAACCTACCGGTGGATATGGAGGCAGTTCCTCCCACGGTGAGGGGTTAGGGTCGGTGCGCTCCAGCACTGTGAAATCTGGGATCCGCAGGACAGGTTGTCACATAAAAAGTCGACTTTTATTGTGACAGCCCGTCCCGCTCACTCGGAACCCCGACTCACAGCGCTGCAGCGCATCGACCCTAACCCCTCACTGTGGGAGGAACTGCCTCCACATCCACCAGTAGGTTATTGATGCGCTTGGCGTTACTCGAACCCAAAAACTCACCCTTTAACAACCTTCTTACAGGACAAGCTATCACCAATTGACCTGCAGATCAAATGATGACAGCTTTTCCTGTGAGAAGGCTGTTAAAGGGTGAGTTCTTGGGTTCGAGTAATGCCAAGCGCATCAATAACCTACCGGTGGATGTGGAGGCAGTTCCTCCCATGGTGAGGGGTTATGGTCGATGCGCTGCAGCGCTGTGAGTCGGGGTTCCGAGTGAGCGGGACGGGCTGTCACAATTTCCTTCTCAGATCAAAGATTAAAGAGATCAAAAAGTTACAGAAATCATGGTGACCATAGATGCTTCTTTTTGTTCTGTACTGAGATGTCGGTGCAGAGCATCCATGTGCACAAAGAGAAAGACAGCAAAAAGAAGCCGTAAGGGAGAGATGAACAACGTTCTATAGCCTAAGGACTAGAGATAATCGTGATTTGAAGGTCTCTAAGGAGATCATCTGTGAGATATCAAACAAATTCCCACATTATATGTTTAGACAAATAATGTCTAATATATAAAGAAATATTCTATTCTAACTAGTACGAAACCTATTGGAAAGGAACCCAACAGTAAATATATGCGAGTTTGTCTTTTAGGCCCACAATAAAAAAATATCATACTAATCGGACAATAAATAGTTGGACATGAGTTCACTAAATTCCAATAATTGGTATCCGAGCCAGGTTGACGAGAAATCTACAAAAAGACCAAAATACTCTTCGAGATATGAATGGTACTATTCGAGATATGAATGGTACTATTCGAGATATGAATGGGAGGTATGTGGCAGAAATCAGATCATAAGATCTTGGAAGTTCAATTGTGAGACACAAAATGAGTGTGATCCTTAGTTTTTGGGGGAGAATGTGAAATATCAAAAATGTCCCATATTGTGAGTTTAGACAAATAATGTCTAATATATAAAGAGATGTTCAACTCTAATTAATACAAGGTTTTCTGGGAAGGAACCCAAAATTAAATCCATGCGAACTTGTCTCTTAGACCCAAAGTGGACAATATCGTACTAATCATACAATAAAAACTGAGATATGGGTTTAATAAATCCCAACATCATCACGTCGTCGTGATTATCGTTTATCACCTCACTATCACTTTTTCTTGAAATGAAGATCTGGAAAAATTATAAATAAACATATGATACTATAAAATAAAGAAACAAGGATCAACGGTCCAAAAAGAAATCCAGATTTAATGACAACCAAAAAGAGATTTAACTTGTATAATTAATGATTTCTTTTTCTAGGGTATTATAACTTAAATATTAAATGATACAAAAATTTGTCAAATTCCAAAGAAAAACAATGTTACGGAGATGACATCATTTTGACTGTGTAATGTTAGTTAGAAGATATTTTTCAAGGTCTCATGTAAGAGATTAAAACGAGTATTACTCGATCATATATCAAAGACCCAGCCAGCTTTTACTACCGGAAGACATATCATAGACAATATTATAATTGCCAAGATATTTTCTATGGGCCCACAACAAATCTAGAGGAAGAAATAAGAGAATGATCATCAAAACAAACATGACTACATCATATAACTGGTGGAATGATATTTTATTAGATATGTTATGCAGAAGATGGGTTTTTCGGCAACTTGGATTGAGTGGATAATACGTTGTATAATGTATGTTAATTACCATGTTCAGATGAATGATCAGCATGTAGTCAATATTGTCTCTGAGAGAGGATTACACGTCAAAGAGATCCTTTGTCCACTTTCATATTAATTCTATGCGCATAATTTCTTGTTAGCCTTCTTGATCATGCAGAGGATCAAGTAAGATAATGGGGATGCCCTCCAATGTCACACTTTTTTGCTGATAATATCATTTTCCTATGTAAGGCGGAGCCCCGTGAATATAACGAATAAATGAAAGCGGTTAAGGTATATGGAAAATCACCGGGCTAGTGTATTAATTCTGATAAGTCTTCAATTTGGTAAGAGAGTGTCTGAGAATGTAAAGAAAATGATCAAATCTTCTTTGGGAACTGATAATGAAAGCGGGATGTGATCCTAATTTGAAATTCCATAGGATATCACTAGATCAATATATAAACTTTTGTGTTCCTGAAGGATAGACAACAACATAGAGTATAATGGAAGGTCTTTATAATGGTTATCAAAAGGAGGGAATGAGATTCTGAGAAAATTCATTGCATTAATGCTTCCAACCTATGTTATTTCTAGATATTTGTGTAAAGCTTGCAAGGGCCATTGCAAGTTTCTGGTGGAGCTCCAGTAAACCTAAAAGGGGGATGCATGGGGAAAAATGGGGAAAAAATTGTAGCCCGAAAGAGGAAAATGGTCTTGATTTCCGTATGATTCATGAATTTAATTTGACATTGTTGGCAAAAAAGTTGTGGCGTCTGGTATAATTATTAGACTCTCTTCTTGCAAGAGTATTGTGTGGTAAGTACTACATACTTAGTTTGCATTTACGACCAGTTGCTATTGATAGCCTTTTTATGTATGGACAATTTTATCAGAAGCTTGACCATTACTGGCCTTAGGGATCAGACAGAAATTGCATTCTGATTTTTGAGATTGGAGCATAGGAAGACTCATGGATTAAGATGATTTAATGCGAGGTCAACTCACCGCAATGTTCTGATAGTTCACCCAAGGATGATAGTGAGTGGTTTTATTAATGGTGAGCCTAAAGAGTGGGATGTGAAGATGTTGGACACTCTAGTTGTACTAGAGGATATCCACTAATTCGGAGTTCGGTTGTAAGCCAATCCACTTGAGGTGGTAGTTTTGTTGGAGTTATACAAAAAGTAGTCAATCTATTGTAAAATCATGATATAGGGTAGCTAGGAATTTTGTAAATCATGAGGTAAAGGCAATGATAACTGAGACTAGCATCACTAAGATTCATGTCTTTGTTTGGTAGATGGATCATGTACTCTTGAATCACTATTCATTGGATATGGATAGGTCTGTAAAAATTCTGTAAGACATGAACAACTTTTGAAAATAAGGAATCAAAGAAGGTGTTTGTCATCTCTGCATACGGAGCTGAAAGCACTTTCTTGGGAAATGAAAAGTATGATACAATACTCAATTTTGGAATGGAGTAAAAGACATGATTTCAGTGAATCAAGAACCAACAACATGACCATGATTTTAACGGAATTAAATTAGTTAACTATTCTATAAGAAAGATTTCAAGATTGCTTGTCATCCTCAAGCACAAATCATGACTACATATTCATTAGCTAAGACTGCACATGTTTTTCCTAGAGATTTATTTTTCATTGATTGTTATTATGGTATAGCTTCCTATACCAACTCTAATTTGAATAATAGAATAGTCTTTTTAATGTAAAAAAAACGTAACATGGTGGACTATTCAAAATATTTACTCCATTTGTTGGATTAAGATTGAAAGAAACTAAAACTTAAAATATAAGTTAAAATATAAGTTAAATACCTCATCCAACCGAGTTATGGTTTACTAAAAGGATTAAAAATATCTAGTTGTGTTATACCTTATGAGTTTAGGAGTTATAATTCAATATATAAGGAGATGCTAAGTTGTGATATAACTTATGAGTTTTGATAGACATTAAGGTTTTGAGTGGTTTTCCTTAAGAGATTAATAAGAGAGGTGTTCTTATTATTTGAGATCATACAATCCAGATTCTATATTTGGTATCAGAGCTTTAGGTTTCCAAGATAACTATTCAGACCGAGACACTCTTCATCAAGGAAGCATTGTTCACCAATGGGTACTGTTCAAGGTGAATATTTGTTCATCAAAGGAACTTAAAAAAACTAACGTTAAACCCGAGCAATGGAAGACGAAGTTGTAACAATGAAGACTAAAGGAGGAGAGCAATCTTCTATCAAGTGTTCGATGTTAAACTCGATGAACTATACCATATGGGCAATTAGAATGAAGAACCTGCTTAAAGTCCACAGGGTGTGGAGTAATATGAAGACGGCAACGAAAGAGGATGACAAAATGGACATGGCTATTGCTCTGTTGTTTCAAGCAATACCCGAGGCCTTAGTACTACAAGTTGGAGAGCTAGACAAAGCGAAGAAGGTTTCAGATACTACCAAAGCTAGACATGTTGGCACAAAGAGAGTAAAAGAACCTACACTGCAAACCCTAATGTCAGAATTTGATAGATTGAAGATGAAGAACACCGAGAAAATTGATGACTTCGTCGGCAAGCTATCTGAAATTTAATCAAATCTTTTTACCTAGGAGAAGAGATTAAATAATCAAAAGTTGTCTAAACGTTTCTTAAGAGCCTCTGACATCTGTGTGTTTATTGTTCTAGCAGTGTATAAATATCTTAAGCAATAACTATCAAATTAATCATAATCTTAACACACATAACAATACTCTTGCCAAGAGAGATCAGATGTAGTACTTAGGGATCGAATCCACATAGAGCAATGACACAAAATAGATTTCTTATTTCTAAAGACTAAGCTAGGTAAATATATATATCAGAGGTGAATAATCAATTAAGGAAATATTCCTTATCAAGAGGTAGAAATGCAATATGAAAATATGCTACTAATGCAAATATGGAAATATGTTACTAATGCAAATATGGAAATATGCTACTAATGCAAATATGGAAATATGCTACTAATGCAAATATGGAAATATGCTAATGATGCAAATATGAAAATATGCTATTAATTAACTAGATGCAAATGTAAATATGCTAGATCTATGGTTTCAAATTAAATGGATTATAGGGAATGGGGAGCACAAAAATGTAAATATACTAGAACTCAAATGTTAACTATTCTGACCATTTTAACTCCAAGTCTTGTGCGTGCAATCAACGGTGTAAATATACTAGAACTCGAATGGTGTCGATCGACGGTAAAATCAGAAGGAAGTGTAGAGCAAGATTTGATAAGTATACCAGACTTATTAGACCAGCTATCGCACACGCCTAACAACCTAGTTCAATAGAGTCTATTATGGTACAGAACCTACTCTCGTAGTTATCCATGTCCTATCTTGAGATCCTAGTTAGCTACTCTAGAATGCAAGCATGAAGCACAACTCAATTGATAGATATTAACTTAACCTAGCAATCCTACTTTTGGGTTAATCCATGATTGCTATCATTCAACCCTAAATCTAGTTGATAACTACTCAAACATGATCTTTGTCACATAAATCATAGATGAAATAGATATATAATAGAAATTAAATAATAACCAAAGGAGTTCCAGAAGGAATCTGAAGGAGTTCCTCCTTTCTCTCCTAACCCTAATAGAATATGATAGAATAATAAAAATGCAATGATCTCCTTATGCCTCATGTTTTTTCTCTCCTTAAGACACAAATACAAAACCCTAAACTTAGGTCAAAACTCGTCCAGGGAATTTTCGTCATTCTCACTTGGGCTTGAAATCTGTTATCTACGATTTGGACATCGATCGATGGCAAATATGCCGCATCGATCGTCCTTAGTCTTTAATCATTGGTCGACGCCAAGTATGTGTCATCGATCGATTGGTTTCTTGTACTTCGACTCTCAGCTACGGATTCTTCTCCTCTAAGTGCTCCAAAAGCTCCAAGTATCTCATATATTTCCAAAACGTTCTTGGACATGTAAATACTCTAAAACATAGCGTATACACACATAATAACCTAAATAAAGCCTATAACATGGCCTAAAGCTGGTAATAAATAGACTATATCAACTCTCCCAGACTTAATCTTTTGCTTGTCCTCAAGCAAACAAAGTCTGTGAAAGAGGTCTTGAAAAGCGGAGACTCACATAATATCTAAGTATAACTGTCATCCTACTTTGTTGCAACCACATCCTATCAAGTCGATCATAGAGAATCTTTATGTACCATATCCTAGTATAGCAACCAAATCCATCAACAACTTAGCAAATACTAGTCTGACTCACCCCTCTACTGATCTCATTTCATTGCATAAAATAAAAGTGCAAGCTTTACATTGGGAGTATCGATCAAAGGACACATGGACTCTTACCCCTGCAATTCTAGACAACCAGACACAAAGTCTTCTCTGATCCCTTTCTTCCCTCTTTTATTTCTTCTCTGAATCTTTTTGGATCTCAAACTTAATAGACAATGATGTTGATACAGTCCATCTTGCCATCTTATTTTCGATCTTCTCTTTTTTTTTTCTTTTTTTTTTGATAAAGTTGTAAGAGCACCCGCAACGGGGGTCCTTAAGGAGGAGTCCTTAGTGGAAAAATAATTAAATAATTAGTGGGTCCCACAAAAACTTAAGGATTCGATCCTTAAAATCTCTAAATAAGGATCGGTCCTTGCACTATTTGCGACACGTGGCGATCCGCGATTGGTTGAAATTTTTTTTTTTTTTTTTTTTTTAAATTTGAAAAACAAAAAAAAAAAAAAAAAATTTAAGGACTCCGCAAGGGGTCCACGGTTGCGGATGCCCTAAGAGAGTATCAGGGTCATTTGTAATTTACCTACCCCTCGCTTCCAACAATGTGTGATCATCCCTCCGAACTAGAATAGTGGGGTCATTGGTAATGTACATACCCCTCTGCATCTCAGGAAGTCATATCAATCTTTTAAGCTTTTAGGTAGATGCTGAAGAGACAGAGATAGAAGGAAACCAAAGGTGCAATGACTTATACCTACAGACTAATAGAAAGAATACGATCCAGTGTATACCAAACCCCAAAGCAAGCAAATAATGTCAGGATTAGTGTTGGAAATCAGATTTGGTTCCTTCAAACTTTCTAAGCAAGTGTGATATAGTGGCATGATGATCCACTTTGGTATCTTTAGTAATCTCTGCAAATAACCTTCTAAGAATAGTGCTAAAGTGTGGTTAGTCAATAATAAATCTTGGTCATAGTCCCCTTCTTGACTCAATAAAACTTTGTGAAAAACTTATATATATAGCAAATAAAAATCAAAACAAATCAAATATCATTGGCGAACCTCTCCCAGACTTAAATTACACTGTCCCCAGTGTAATACGTCCCGGATTAGTTAGGAAAAATTAAATCATAAGTAAATAGCTTAAGTAGAAAACTCGACACCTCTCTCTGTAAAAAAGTATCGATCGATGGTAGGCAGGTGAGATCGATCAATGTTCGCGATCCATGGTCGATCGATGTTCGTGATCCATGGTCGATCGATGTTGATTCTCCAAAATCGATCGATATTTCACCTGTAAGTTTTTTTTAGAATAAGTGTAAAACTCAAAATAGAACACAATATCAGTAAACCTCCCCCGGACTTAAACAACACTATCACTAGTGTTATGCAGTCTGAGATTGATGAAGAATATAAATCAAAATGACCAAATTTAACAAGGAAAAACGATATACCTACTTGTTAATAGTGATCGTCAATCGACACAGTTAAGTGGCGATCGATCGATACTAGGGTTACTCCGTCGATCGACAGTGATCAAGTGTCGGTCGATGCTCTGTGAAGACTCTCTTTCTCAGATTTTTTTTATTTCCTGCAATAATAAAATGAAATCCGAAATTAGACTAATATAATCAAAAACTAGTCTAAAACTTACTAAATAGTGGGTTCCTCAACTCAATGCTTGGTTATAGTCTTAAGCTCGACGTTGTGAACTTTCTGACTAGTATGGAGGTGGATCAACACTTGGAAAAGAAGTTTCTACATCTTCTCTGCTCTTATGAAACCATGTGCCAATGAAGTTCCTCATTGCTTCATCTCTTCTTGTTTTCTCATTCCTTATAACCTCTCTAGCAACCTCCACTGAATGCATTTTTCTTTGCAGGTTCTCAATACTGCGCTGTAGCATTCTAAGTCTGGCAGCTGTAGTCTTTGATATATCTTCCAACTGTTGAAAAATATCTTCCTTTATTAGGCTCTAAGAAAAAGCAATCCCATCGAACATATCTTCCAATTGTGTTTCTGCTGCTGTCTTCTGTCCGTTGGCTTCAGTGTCGATCGATGGTCGTAGGGTACCGTCGATTGATTCCAGTTCGTCTGTCCCAGTCACATGTTGTCTTTGTATAGTATCTAAATCTTGCTTCATCCATGCGTGTAGTCAAACCGGTGAGGCAGTTTTCTATAGGATAGTAGATATCATCAAGCCTCTTGTAGAAATTATCCAGTGACATATCTTGAGCTTTGTAGATCTCATGCACAATATCATCAATCTCTGCTCTGGTGTATGTCCTTTGATTCTCAATAGACATACTGATCCTTGTTGCATGTTTTGGTAAACATATGTAGCTCTGCTCAAACATATGTAGAAGTGCTTGAAACAACAGTCGATCGATGCTGGGTTGATCTCGTCGATCAATGATGAACTTTCTGAATTATAGGCAGTGGAAGTACAAAGTTTGTGTAACTTCGGAGGGGTGATGTCGATCGATGCACGCTGCTGTCGTCGATCGATCTAGAAGTGTATGGAACATTACGGATTGGCTCATTCTTCTACTCCTCCATGTCGATCGACGTTGTAATAGGTACGTCGATCGATGGATGTTGATGTTGTCCAAATAATTTTCCCGATCCATTAGCCATAATGAGGGCATATGCTACATCCTCCTTGGATATGTGTACGATTCTCCCATAAAGATTTTGTGCACGTCCCTTTGGGTCTTGAAAAATTCCGAACTCGTCTTGTCTAAGATGACCATATGTCTTCTCTCGTTCTGTAGCTGAATCTAGTTTGAACTCTACTTCTTGTTCAGTATCGATCGATGGCGAATGGTTGCCGTTGATCGATGTCGATTCCCCAATTTGATGGGAACCTTGAAAAACAGCAGCCTCTTCCAAAGCAATACCACAATACTCAATTACTCTTCTTCTTTGTAATCTTTGTCGTATTCGAGGTAGGCTAGGGTGTAACTTCCATCTGCGTGGCAGGTGTTAATCGGTTCCGGAGTAGGTGTGTCGATCAATAAAGAAGGGTGGGTGTCGAGTGATTGTTGAACGGGAAACGCGTCGATCGATGCTCTGGGTTGGGTATCGATCGATGCTCTATCTTCTGACTCTTCATTGAAATCATAATCGCAGAAGCATGTGGCCACAAGTTATTCATCAGTACACAATTGAATCAGAGTAGCCTTGCTCTTATTCTTGACAGGTTCATAGAAAATATTTTGAATCAATTAGGGATAGATACAATTTGTTTATCTTTATATCGCAGATGGCTAACACGGTAGCCATAACTGCTCTCCCAAGTAGTAGTGAAGAGTTCCAATCTGTCTGGATATCCATCACATGGAAGCGAATGGTAGGTACATTACCGATCACCCCACTATTCGCCTACAACTTAGCCCAAAAAAGCAAAAGAGAAAAAAAAAAAAAAAAAAAAAAAAAAAAAAAAAAAAAAAAAAAAAAGAGAAAATCGATAATAAGATGGCAAGATGGGACTGTATCAACATCATTGTCCATTAAGTTTGAGATCCAAAAAGATTTAGAGAAGAGAGAAAAAAATGGAAGAAAGGGATCAGAGAAGACTTTGTGCCTTGTTGTCAAGAATTGCAAGGGTAAAAGTCCATGTGTCCTTTGATCGATACTCCAAGGGTAAAGTCTGCACTTTTATTTTATGCAAAGAAATGAAATCAGTAGAGGGGTGAGTCAAGCTAGTATTTATTAATTTTTTGGTAGAATAGATTTGGTTTCTATACTAGGATAGGGTATATAAGCTGCTTTGTGATTGACTTGATAGGATGTGGTTGTAACAAAGTAGGGTGATAGTTATATTTAGACATTATGTGAGTCTCTGCTTTTCAAAACCTCTTTCACAGGCTTTGTTTGCTTGAGGTTAAGCAAAAGGTTAAGTCTATGGGAGTTGCTAGGGCCTGATACTTACCACTACTTTGCCATGATGTCAGCCCTATTTAGAGTCTATTATATTTGTTTGGAGTATGTTTTAGATTATTTTCAGGTTCAAGTACGTTCTGGAGAACTTTGGTGATTCTGGAACTTTTAGAGATGCAGAAAACTGCGCAGATGCGTCAGATGTTTATATATGGATGGAGACCTTCCCACGGTGTGATTGAGCTGATCTTTTGACATAAGATAGATATTAAGTTAGATTTCCAATACCACCAGTTTGAAGTCAATCAGGATCCTATAGCCAAAGTTATGTCTGCTTTACTGGAGAGTGGTATGTCTGCCTCGTGAGAGGAAGCTATCAAGAAGATGAATGAGTGTCGATCGACAGCACAGCCTTGGTCTCGATCGACGGTGATCCCAGAAGATAGGCCAGACTTTTTTATGGCCTACTTAAGCCCAAAAGCCATCACAAATTACTAGAATACCCTTGGACGACTTAAAACCTTATTTATATGTTTTATAAGCCATTGTTAACGGCAACACTTACCAACCTTTCTTTTATTCATTGTTATAGGGTTAGGAGAAAAGGGAGGAACTCCTTCAGAGTCCTCCTAGAACTCTTTTGGTTCTTTATATTATATATATTCTATTCATTTATAATTTATGTGACAAAGATCATGTCTGAGTAGTTCTCTTGTAAGGGTTAGGGTTTATTAATGGTATTGATGGATTAGTCAAACAATAGGATTGCTAGGATGATTATTAGATCTATCAATAGAATTGTGTTTATTGCGTGTGTTCTAGAGTAGCTAACTACAATCCTGATCATAGGATAGTTAAGCGCAAACGAGAGCACTGTCTACTACCAGAATTAATCATGTTGAGCTACGTTGCTAGAAAAAAATGAGAGTTGATTTAGTTAATTTAGTGAGCCTATTGAATTAGGTCATAAATCTTGACTTAAGAGACCATCGATCGACGCAGGATCATTGCCATCGATCGACGGTCATCCCGTGTCTACAAGCGAGAGCTGAGACATCGGACTTAGTCAATATATTAGACTCATAGTGAGAGCTGGTCGTCTTATACATTAGATATCGAGTTCTATGATTAGTACCCTAGCTTATATCCTCTATAATTCACCTTCCTGAAACCCTAGATCTAGCTATTTATTATTGTTTACTTATCAATCATTCAATTATCTGCTATAGTTTATTTACTGCTTATAATTTTATTTGCCTAGCTTAATCGTGACTATTTGAGTTTATTGTGTGTCAATGCTCCCTGTGGATTCAATCCCTAAATTCTACAATTTGACATCTCTTGGCAACTGTAGTTCGTAGGGTTAATTTGATAGATTTTGCATTGAAATATATAAAAATCCTCCTGTCACGGACCAAGCTCGCCATATGGCAAGCTGGCCCATGAAGACTGAGCTCCGACCTTCCTTGTGTGGTTCGGACGGTTTGAGAAGTGTTAGTGATGCATTTCCCCTTTTCATCGTTATTTCTCGAAAGTCATTTGTTGAAGAGATTGGATCTTCTAATCGAGAAATCTTCGTATAACCTCTTTTTAAAAATTTCTACGAAAGTTTCATTCCCGCGAAATATTTCCCGGGGACTTTCAGGCGTTGATTTCGTCGTAACTGATTTTGACCCTAACAATAAAGAAGAGATGGTCCTTCGTGGTAATAATAACGAGAAAGATATAGAGAAAATGGTTGATGATGAGATGAAATTAAGAAGGTCACGAAGACAAAGCTCCAAACGTAAAAACCTGAAGATTACGTGTTGCTTGCAGAAGAAGAGGGAGAAAGGTTATTGCTAAGTTTACATAATGAGCAAAGAAACTCCCAAGAGGGAAGTGAACTAAAGACATTAATACTAGCCAGTGAAGATGAAATACATTCCATCATAAAACATATGGAGTTTAGTGGCTCTTCTATATGGAGTAAAGAAATGTGGTCTAAAGTGGCCATGCAAGATCAAATGACTCAAAGGAAGAGGAAGCAAAGTGACGTCTGGTTTAGGACATACAACGAGAGCTTGGAGCAACAAACAAAATCAAGTAATTCTTGAGCTGTTGTTTAAACAAGGTTCCAAAGAGTCATCGGTTTATAGGAAAACCGTGAGTATCTGTCTCAGATTTGGTGCAGTTTGCGAGAATGATCTGTTCGTCACAGAAACAGAAGAGAAGTTCGTTGAAGATTTTATCACGGAGATGTCATTGAAATTCAACATGAGTGATCTGGAAGAGAGTGGAATGGAGAATTACAGTATAATACATACACCGATGGAATATGGTTGAAGCTATCAAAGTCTGAAATTGAAAGAGACAACGATGCTACAAGATACATAATGAATGTCGGCTGTCTTACGACCAGACCGGAGCTATCTTGCTGTGTGAGAATGATAAGACGAGATAAGAAAATATTTGATTTGTTTTGTGGAACTGCAATGAAGATCCGTGCAACTGCTGAGATACCAATTGTTGGAAATATTGGTAGAAGTCATAGAATTGATCGGATGAAGGCAAGAGCGTGGCAGGACATATCTTTTATGATGGTGAAAGTTCAATTACGCGGGGTTCAAGCAAACAAGAGACTGTTGTGTTACAGTCATGTGAAGTTGAAAACATGGTAGTAACTGAAGCTATGGAACAAGCTATATGGCTTCAAGAGTTACATCAGAATACACCCAGGAGTGAACAGAGAAGCGATATCGTGATGGAAGCATTCAGGAAACTGAAGCTCAAGGAGATGAGAGGTATTATTAAAGACTTGTCAAAAATCAAGCTTAAGGGGGGGAGAATTTTGGATTAAGCTTGAAAGAAAAAGAAACTTGAAATATAAGTTAAAGACGTAATCCTACCAAGTTATGGTTTACTAAAAGGGTTAGGAAATACTAGTTATGTTATACCTAATGAGTTTAGGAGTTATTAATCAATATATAAGGAGATACTAAATTGCAGCATAACTTATGATTTTTATGAGTTTTGAGAGAGCTTAAGATTTTGAGTGACTTTCATTAAGAGATTAATAAGAGAGCTATTCTTATTATTTGATATCATACATTCGAGATCTATACCATTATCTCTAAATATTTTGGTAAGTTTAAATTTATACTCCAAATTTTAAGGACAACATTAGTGGTACTATCTATTTAACCACATTTTTTAAAAAAGTGAAAGAAAGTTCCTCTATTAAGAAATTATCAAAAAGTGTGATTTATTGATCACGGGAATCGAATGTGACATTAAATCTTCTCGACTGTTTGTTTGTCACTCATAGGGCTGGAATTTTTAATCAAAATATGCGGGTTATGCCCTATTTAACCCGCTGTGAGGTGATTGCGGATAGAGCGATTTGAAAAATTTGAATTGTAGGTGCAGGTGTGGTGGATTACGTTTATTTTAAGCAGGACGGATGCAAATTGATCAAAATTTATTTGCGAATATCCGCCAATCCACAAATGTTTTTTTCTTAAAAAATAAAATAAAATTTTATCTTTGAAAAATACATATAAAATATTACAAATATTTATATTAAAATAATATAAATATTTTATTTATATTATTATTTTAAATAATATATAATTAAAATCTATATTTTTATTATATTAAGAAATACTCGCATGTTCAATAGATTACTTGCAAATTTTAGCGAGATAGATATGGATATAATTATTTTTTGAAAGTTATACAAATCTAATTTTGATTTTTTTAAACTAACACAATCCAGAAATTGGCGGGTCAAGTGAGACGGGTTTGACCCCTTCCCAGCTCTAGTCAGTTGGTTATTTCTGTCACGAGGCGTTAATCAATGTATGATGCTTCTTGCTGGCAGTTGGGAGATGTCTACAGCGTTATCTTTTTGCTTTAGTGGGTTACAACTTAAGGCAAGCTTAAAGCACCTTTAACGGGTGTCTCTAGCAAAAAAACTATTGACAAAAGCAATGATAAAAATGAAACAAGAGGTGAGAGAAACAACCCAGCCCCGTCCATCCTTTGAGGCACATAAAGAATCTATAGGCCTCATTTATATATAAAATAAAACAAGCCACATTTCAAGGCATCTTATGTAGCGTATATGGTAGATAGTATGTAATTTCCACTAATGTCCAAGGTTCAATTCTGATGAGACCTGATCAGTTTCATCAGTCTCAGACTCAAGACATGGAAACCAGTGAAAGGATTAGCTAAGCTACTGATCAATACTTGGCTAAATGGGCAATTTCAAGCCCTTATTGATATGATTAATAAGGTTTTGGACTGAGAGAAGAAGAAACCAGATGCAACAAGTTGGACGAGTCTGGAGAGGATGAGCTGATTGAGCCATGGATGGGTGAGCTGGACAAACATGAGCATGGCAATAAAGGTGCAACCGATTAGACCCCAAAACAGAGAAGAGATGAGGAGCAATGTACCAGAGCTCAGTCTGAGTTTTGAACACCAGTTTCCTCGTCCAAGTAGACCTAAGGAACAAACCAATCAAGTCGGGAAGGTGATGGATCAGATAAGAAATGGAGATGAGAAAAACATGACTTTTTGGGCTCAAAATAGGAAGAATCTCGATCTACTTGTTTCATGGGCTAGACCAACAACATATGCACGTGTCAAAGCCCATCATAAAAATAGTCAATAATTGCTTCAAGTCATGGAGGAACTTAGGAAGCTGCTAGCGAGAAGCCTTATCAGCGCATTAAGAGAAACGATCACCTTAGGTTTGCTTGGGTTGAATTTCATTATGTATATTGTATTGGGATTTCTAATTTATGTAAACTTATTATGAGTAGGATTGGGCTTTATAAAAACATTAGGTGTTGGATTAATGTTTTAAAACTAATTAAAAATATGATTATGTTTTGATTTACCTTAAACCACTTCGGTTTAGGACTAGGGTTTTAGTTTATATTTTATATGTACAAGCACCATGTTTTTGTAACCTTGTAACCTTCTTTTTATTCACACTTCTTTTTTTTTAGCAAAACATTGTTTGAGGCGACACTTTCTCCATAGTTCACGTTGTGAGCTTTGTATTGTGATATGAATCTCCCATTACAAGGTATTCATAGGTACAAACGAGGTTACTCTCATATACTATTGTGTTCTAAACAACACAAGGACCAGGGGCAGCTTAACATGGGGGCGGTCAGTTCGACAGCCCTAGCGCCCACTCCGGTTTATTTAATTTTTACTTTTATTGAGCTATATTATACTAAATTAGAATTTATATAGTATTATAAAGTAATAATACTAATTTAAAACTCAAATGAAACAAGCTTATTAGTTAATTTATGTAAAAATAACTTTAAAAATATTTAAATATTAATAATTATAAGAGAAATTCCCTTAGATAGCCCCTTTTAGTTTGTTTGTCACAAAAATAGGTTTTTAAGAAGAAGATGACTAAAATGTTTTTTTTTGAAGCTAAAAAATGCATATAAATGCATTTATACCCCTAGGGTTAACTAATTTGGACTTTAGGGTTTAGAGTAAAGGGGTGGGTTAGGGGTTAGAGTTTCAAATTTCAAAAAAAAAAAATAAAAAAAATTGAAATTTTCAAAAAAAAAAAGTCTATTTTGGTCATTTTATTTTTTGAGGGCTATTTTTGTGATAAAAACTTAAAAAGGACTATCTAAGAGAATTGTCCTAATTATAAAGTCTAGAGTTTTTTCTTTACAATATAGCGTTAAAAAAAATATTTTCCTAGGGTCCTCGGTATAGAAAAGTGTTTCTTGCCGGCTTATGTGTATTCGACTGCATTCCACCCGGCTTATGTGTATTCGACGCCCATAACCTTGTGTGAAGACCATTACCATCTCCCATTGTTCATTTATGCCCCCTTTAAATGTTCCAGGGAAAAGCAGTCTATCCAGGACTGTATCAATTCACTAAATAATTTATTTTATTTTTTTGTCAAACTGAAAGGCCATATGTTTTTATATATTTTAAGCCTCTTAAATATATGAGACGACATAGGAAGTAGCAAAAAGTAAGAATCAATTATTTGAGTAGAAACTTTGGAAGGAAGATGAGAACATGTTTCTCCATGTATCAGCATTGTTGTGATAAAATTACTTTTCTTATGTGGAAATCGAAATTCACACCGTCGATTTCCGTAAACTTTATAAAGTCAGGAAACCCTAACTTTTCCAGGAGATCTCGGATAATCTGCTTTAAACCAAACGCGACGCAATCAAATGATGAGAACAAACAAAATAGTAAAGAATCGAATATATGAAAGGAGAGTAAAAGAGATCTTATTTTGAATTTGCGTTTAAGCGTTTAAAAGAAAGAAAGAGCCTTGGCCACAAGAGTTGTTGGCGAGATCCTAGTTCTAGTAACCTAAGACTGCAAATTCCTATTCGAATGGTAGCTTGATATCAAAAACGGAAATAAATGTATGTTGCTCTAAGTTTTCTATGAATGCCTAAAGTTCTATATATTTGTCTCCAGCCTCACCTTCTCTTATATACTTGTCTTTAAGGCGGTTTTTACTCTTCCTTTTCTGCCCCTGGTCGAGTTTATCACTTCGGGAATATTCCTTTATCTCTTGATCTTCATGGTTATCTTCGGAAACTTTGCATTTATCTTCTGATTTCTCAAAATTTATCTTTGTGTGAATAAAAATAGACCGTCGTAACACCACTGAGCTTGGTTTCGTATGAAAACATAAGCGGGCCTTTTAGTCACGTTTTAGGCCTCTCAGGCTGTTTTGTTGACTTTGAGCATCTTTTCGTTTTCTCTGAAAGACTGTCTTTGAAACGACGACGATTTTAAGCATGGGTTCAAACTTCTCGTATAGCTTAGGCAACTTTGGAGTTAAGCCAACCGCTACTGTTTTACACGATCGGTTTGAACTTCATACGAAAAAGGTCTTCACGGTTTTTATCGTAAAATCTCAATGGGAACTTTGATTGAGACGAAACGAAAAGAATTTCGATCGAGACTCGAAGAGGAATACGAAGAAGAGACACAGGTCGCCATATGGCGAGCCAGGCTCGGAGAGCTGAGGTCGCCATATGGTGACCCGGTCGTTGAAAGGTTAGGTCGCCATATGGCGACCCGAACTGTACGAGTCTAGGTCGCCATATGGCGACTCGGACTCTGCGGGTCTAGGTCGCCATACGGCAAACCAGACTGTGCGGGTCTAGTTCACCATATGGCGATCCGGACTGTGCGGGTCTAGGTTGCCATATGGCAACACGGACTGTGCGGATCTAGGTCGCCATATGGCAACCCAGACTGTGCGGGCCTAGGTCACCATATGGTGACCCGTGTTTGCAAGGTGGGACTCGCCGTAAGGTGGCTTGATCGTTTTTTGAAAACTTTCATGAACCGAAGCTTTGGAAGAAACAATTTCTGAGGACTTGAGCCATTGATTTTGTCATGACTGATTTTGACCCCAATAGTAGCCCCCCAGCTCGTTAGGCTGTGAGCCTTTAGCGTGAGTCTCTAGCGGGCAATCAGGCTGGTTGTTCAAATTAGACGGAATCATCGGTCGAGAGTCAGAGAGTGAATAGTAAAAAAAATTCTTATAAGTAGGTGGAGTAAGTATTGAGTTTTTACTCACTTGATCACTTTCTCCAAGGTAGAATTTGTCTCTCTCATTCTCTCTCATTATTTTTTCCCTTATTTTACTATTTGAAATCCATGTCTACCAAAAAGAGAGCTTCTAAGAAAGTCAAGATTCGTCATATTAGTCATGACGGTGCTCGAAATGAAGAAGAGTTTATCCCAAAACCTGAGTTTGTTTCGCATTCGGTTTATCCTGGGGACGTCGAGGCGTATTAGGCTACTTCATGTGAAGGCTTGACCCCTCCACCTGGGCGCAATTTCCTAGCAGGCCTCCCCGTCGGTGGGACTGAAGTCTTCCAAGCAAGAGCTCGTTCCCATTACTCGACACCGTTCGAGAGTTTGGACGTGTTCTGGAAGACAAGGAGTTTCGGATCCGCGACAAGGCAAAAGGGTGGATGATCCCCCGGTGGGCTATTTCACCTGTTACGGGGCGCACATTGTGCATTGCCGTCTATGGTTTCCAATCCCGGAGATCATCGTTCGTACTCTGAACTGCTTTGGTCTATTGATTGGTCAAATCAACCTTACAGGTCTTCAGCACCTCCTTGGGATCTTGGTCCTAAGTTATGAACATGGGATGCCCCTTAGTGTCGACCATTTCGAGGCTCTTTTGAAGCCAATGGTCGTGACAGGGAGAGTATATCGCCTCGCGCCTTGTGCCCATATGTCGATCATACGGGAAACAATCTCGAGTGGTCATGCGCGGGAGAAATTCTTCTTTTTCATCCGCATTAATAGCGCTTCAGTTGAAGAAAGTTGCATTCATATTTTTCGCAGTGAACTGGATCGTTATGGCACTGTTTGGATATACATACATTTCTTATTCCGTCGATATCTAACTTTCTCGTTTTTTGTTTTTACAAAAACCAACCCTTTACCTCCGTTTCCGGACGACGTGATTGTTGTTAGGGATCTTCTTCGGACTGGTTCATTCTTTTGGACCTCTTTTACTCCAAAGCGAGTTTGAAAGGCTTTGAAACATCACCAGTCACGATCTCAACCTGAAATGGTCGTGGAGGAGGGATCCGAACCGGCAATGGATGAGCTCTTGTTGAGGGACATTCTGGTGTCTCAAGGGAATGCAGGGCCTTGCAAGGGTAAAGGGGTTGAGCTAGGCGATCTCGAGTTTTCCTCGGACGACTTCTCCTTGCCTAGATGGCCCTCTAACTTTGCTTCAGGCAATGGGAGTGTTGCTAGCGATTTTTCCCTGCCGGATTGCAATTTCGATGACCTTTTCAATGATTTTCCGGCCAATTTCGATCTTCCTCCTACCGTGGATGGTCAGGCGAGGTCGAAAGCATTTGCAGAGGGTTCTAGGATGTTCAAAGCGGTTAGTAATTCGGACTTCGTTTATCTTTACCGTATATATATTTTTTTGGGATATGTTTCCTTAGTTTTGAACATGTGCAAGGACTGCTCTCAGTCAACTCTGCCCTCGACACAAGCTACCGAGAGACGAGGTTTCAATGCTGAGAGGGCAGAGAGCTAGGTTGCTCTTCTCCGAGAACAGGCCACCGCCCGAAACGAGGATATGGAAAGGAGGCACGCTAAGGAGCTTTGTCGTGCAGAAAGGTGAGGCAAACCTGAAGTCGCTGCGGTGGTCGCTGGTCGCGCTGCTGAGTTTGGAAAGCTTAAGGAAGCTCAAGAGATCATAGGCGATTTCAGGGAATGTCGTGGAGTCGTTGGTGCCTTGTTACGGACAAGGGTCGCGGGCTACGCTTTCAAAGCTGAAATGGACACGATGACCAGTTATATGGGCGAGTACGAAGGCGTCGATGTTATGGTCCCTCCTTTCGAGGAGAAGGTGCTGGGATGTTGGGATGCTATCCCAGTTTCCCCTGATACGGAGGAGACCATGCCCGGGGTTGCCGACGAGGGTGTTGAGGTGAATCAGTCATTCAGCAAGTTTGGTCGTTCGATGTCAGGCAATTTTGAGCTTGACCCTTGAACAATCCGTTCGTGGTTGTTTTCATGTTTTTAGTTGTGTCAGGCCGAATGTGGCCGTTTTTAGTTTTATGCTTAGGCCAAATGTGGCAGTTTTTTTTATTTGGTACTGGCCGTATGTGGCTTTGAATTCCTGCCTTTAACGGCTTATATATTGAAAAACAATTCATATTTTAGTAGAGTTTTGTGAAATTGTGATCTTGATTTGTGTAGAGGGAAGAACACAACTTGTCATCTCGCATCTAACTCATATTTGTGTGTCGTTCTATTCGTTGCTCGTTCTAGATGCTTGGAAAAGTTTCATAGGCGTTTAGATGTGAACGAAGAGACATGCTTTCAGGATCTCGTACCTTTCGATATTCATGCCTTGAGACGTTAGAGACCAGTGTGCTGAATTTAGGGAAAGACCTAGGTTAACTTTTGGTAAAGGCTGTGTGATGACTAATCGGCTTTCATTTTGCATGTTGTGATTTCAAACTGATTCTGTACCGTTTTAAAGTCCGTGATATGTTCTCGGCTTATACGACTTGTATGGTCGGAATCGAGCAACTCTCCAAGGATAATTTTTAAGTCTCCTGGAAGTGTTGACCAAAATTTCGGATTTTTTGTGCGCAATTATCCTAGTCGGATGTATGAGAACTGTTTGTGAGAAAGGTTAGGTGCATCTGTTTAGGACGGCTGATGTACTTGCCGGGGCCAATCGGCGAATGAGGTGTAAGAGCGAGTGCTCGTTTATGATTATAGTCGCGGGCAGACTGTTTCTGAATTTTGAAAGTATATTTTTAGAGGTTTCATGCGACGTCTCGCATTATGCTCTGAAAGTATAATGTGTGTAAGTTGGCGATTACGGGTGTGAACTGATGTTCGACCTTTTCGAGGGTAGGGCATCGATGGTGTTTTACCAGAAGGTGTTTTACAAGTTAGTGATTGTAGGGAAGAGTTTGGTTCGTAATTGGATAGTTCGGAAAAGTTTTAGATGTGCGTACGATAAAAGAGACTTTGCAAGATTTGTGTTTTCTTATTATCAAAATTTTTAAAACAAAATATTGAGTACAAGGCGAATATTTGAAATATCGAGTACAAGGCGAATATTTAAAATGTGGGAGTATACGAGTATACATATACATACCCACTCCCTCCCCCCCCATTTTTAGTAAGGGAGATAGCTGAACTTGGCGGCGAGTCCTTCTACTCGGCCGTGGTTGCGTCGACTACCCTTGTTGTGGTGATTGTGGCAAGGTCAACGTCTTTTTCCAGGATTTTCTCCTCCGGTTGGGTTGCTGCGTTCGGCTCGGACATTTTTTAATTTTCTTCGTTCAGAGCTGTTGCTTGGGGTGACGATTTCGTATTGTCTTTTTGAGAGACGTTTTCAGACGGTGGTTGAGTGGTCTTTGTTCATTTGGGTTTTACCATCGAAGTAGTCGTGATTTGTCTGAGCATGTGTTCAGCTAAAACACAGAGTCGCGACAGTTTTGAATTTGTGTTCCGTTTTGAGTTGAGAACCTATTGCTTAGATGATAGGTTGAAGGGACTGCCTTCATGGCGTTGAGCCATGGAGTGCTCATGATTACATTGTAGATGGTGGGGGTAGTCAACGACTGCAAAGTCGACGATTTATGTTACTTCTTTCGCCATGATTGTGAGTTTGATCGATCCGAGAGTCATATCGGTTATGCCAGAGAAACCGGTCAACGGTTTTGGTGTTGGTACGACTTCTTTCAATTAGACGTTCATCCTCCTGAGTGTATCACGGAAGATGATGTTGACTGTGCTCCCAGTATCGATAAGGACTCTGGCGACCTCGAGATCTTTGATTACGAGATCAATGACGAGTGGGTCGCAGTGAGGTTGATCGATTTCACCAGATTCCTCCTCCTCGAAGGTGATGGAGTTATTTTTGTTATCTGAGGGTGGAGACCAGGCTGGCCAGCTCTCGCTTGCTTCTGCCTTTCGTTGATAGGCTTTGATCAACGAGACCGTGTCACCACAAAACTGCGATCCTCTGATGATAATGTTAATCTTGCGATGGTTGTTGTCGTTTCCCTTCTCATCCTGCCTCCTTCCGCGTTTATCTCCCGAAGATTTCGGTTTGGGGAGATTTGTCATTTTTCGGAGGACGATCAGAGTCGCGGATAAGGTCTTTCACGCTTGTTACTCCGAAGAGTTCTCCCGCGACTAGTTTTTCTGCCAATCTCGCTCCGAGAACTTTGCAGTTAACAGTCGAGTGGCCGCAAGCCTGATGGAAGTCGCAGAAGACGTTCTCATCGTAACTGGAGTTTCGTCCTTGCTCAGAGATGGAGTTGATGGCATAGTTATGCGCCCCCTCGGTTTCTTCTCCTTCGCGATGGGCAATTTTCTTCTTTTTCCACTTCTGATCTTAAGCTGGATCTCTCGAAGAATTTTTCATCGTTTTGTGCTTTTGCAGCAGCACCTTGGTCTCTTCCTCGATCATGATATAGTCTGTGGCCTTGTGTTACGCGTCCTGGATGGTTCGCGGTTTCTCAAGGGTGATCCACTTCATGTACTTTGACTTGTACTAGAGCGTCTTTTGAAGCGCGTCCATGGCTACCTTATTGCTGATCCCGCTGACTCTCGCCATAAAGAGTTTGAATCAGTTGATAAAGTCATGGAGTGATTCATCCTCCCTTTGAGACAAGCTCCATAGGTCGACGTCGGAAGTTTCTCGGTTGATAAACATCAATTATTGGTTGAGAAACTCCGAAGCGAGTTGGCGGAAGCTTTCGATGGAATTTCGCCTATGGCCTATGGCGGGAGAACCATTCGAGCGCGGCTCCATCAAGATTCTCGACAAAGAGGGGGCATTTTCTGGCATCTCTTTCATTTTCTTCAAACTTGGCCCTTCCCATCGTGATCTCAAAGTCCTGTAGGTGCGCTTTAGGATCAGTCGTACCATTGTACATTGGTACCTTGATATTTCCTGGATCCGATACCCTGGTGTTTACGATACGGGGGTTTCGATCTTCCTCAAGCAGCTGGTCGATCTCAGGTGCGGAGCTACTCGCATGGTGAATCTGTGATTTCACCGCTTTTACTTCCGCAGCTTTTCTCATGAGATCAATACGAATATCGCGGATCTCAGACTCATCCTTAGCAGTTTTCCGAGTTTGTCAGTGTTTGCTGCGAGTTTTATGGGTCTGCTCTTCAGCCAGCTTCTCCAGATCTACCCAGAAGATGTTTTCTTCCTCTTCCGTCATGGGTTTATCGAGCAGGTCCTCTTGAGCCTTGTGGCTCCTTATCCTTCGTGGATGCATGTCCGCGTCTTGGTCCGAAGGCTCGGACTGACTGCTGGAATCTACGTTAACGCAATCGATTCCCCTTCTTCTCTGTCTTCTTCCAATGGTGGAAGATTGCTCGGATTTTTCCGTGCTAGAGCATGAGTGATTTCGTCCAGATCTTGCTCCGACTGATTTTCTTGCGCGTTTGCAGACCGGTCCAAAGGAGTTTTGAAATCGAGTCTTCTTCCTCTGAGCCTAGTGGTCCCGCGATGAAAGGCAGCTCAGGTTCTCGCAATTACGGTTTCAGCCTGTTTAACGAGAGATCCCATGAGCTTACCCTGGTCTTCCGCCTTTTTCATAGGTGGATATCAGTTTTTTCATCTCCTCGACTGCCGCGGTGTTGGGCTCAGCGTTAACCGCGACAATGTTGGTTGCAGGAGTGTTGTCAACGTTATCACGACTCGAGTAGTCGTGAGGCTGGTTGATGTTGATGTCGTTAGCTGACATGCTTGACTGGGCATTCTGTAGTTGCGAGAAAGATTAATCCGTATGATCCCCCCTCCTTCTAGCGCCAAACTGTGGGAACCAAAATGCACACCGTCAATTTCCGTAAACTTTAGGAAGTCAGAAAACCCTAACTTTTCCAGGACATCCCGAATAATCTGCTTTAAACCAAACGCGACGTAACTAAACGATGAGAAAAACAAAATAGTAAAGAATCGGATAATATGAAAGGAGAGTAAAAAAGATCTTGTTCTGAATTTGTGTTTAAGAGTTTACAAGAAAGAAAGAGCCTTGACCACAAGAGCTGTTGGCGAGATCCTAGTTCTAGTAACCTAAGACTGCAAATTCCTAATCGAGTGGTAGCTTGATATCAAAAATGAAAATAAATGCCTATTGCTCTAAGTTTGCTATGAATGCCTAAAATTCTATATATTTGTTTCCATCCTCACATTCTCTTATATACACGTCTTCAATGCGGTTTTTGTGCTTCCTTTCTGCCCCTGGTCGAGTTTTATCACTTCGGGAATATTCTTTTTTCTCTCGATCTTCATGGTTATCTGTGGAAAATTTGCATTTATCTTCTGATTTCTCAATATTTATCTTTGTGTGAATAAAGATAGACTGTCGTAACACCACTGGGATTGGTTTCGTATGAAAACGTAAGCAGGCCTTTTAGTCGCGTTCTAAGCCTGTCAGGCCATTTTGCTGACTTTGAGCGTTTTCCGTTTTTTCCAAAAGACCGTCTCAGAAACGATGTCGATTTTAAGCGTGGGTTAAAATTCTCGTATAGCTTAGGCAACTTTGGAGTTAAGACAACCGTTTCCATTTTACACGATCGGTTTGAACTTCATACGAAAAACTAGTCTTCTCGGTTTTATCGTAAAGTTCCAACGGTAACTCCAATCGAGATGAAACAAAATGCATTTTATCAAGATTCGAGAGAGGAACTAGAGGGAGTGATCCAGGTTGCCATATGGCGACCTTGGGGCTGTATTAGTCGAGCTAGAAGTTGTTTGTCGAGTCTTACTCGTTTCTACCGTAAAATTTCAATGGGAACTCCGATTGAGACGAAACGAAAAACATTTTGATCTCGACTCGAAGAGGAATACAAAGAAGAGACACAGGTCTCCATATGGCTACCCAGGCTCAGAGAGCTGAGGTCGCCATATGGCGACCCGGTCTTTGAAGGGTTAGGTCGCCATATGGTAACCAGGACTGTACCAGTCTAGGTCGCCATATGGCAACAAGGACTGTACCAGTCTAGGTCTCCATATGACGACCCGGGATGTGCGCTTAAAGGTCACCATATGGCGACCCAAACTGTGTGGGTCTAGGTCGCCATATGGCTACCCGGACTGTGCGGGTCTAGGTCGCCATATGGCGACATGGACTATGCGGGTCCAGGTCGCCATATGGCAAACCTGACTCGGAGAGTCTAGGTCACCACATGGCAACCCAGGTTGTACGGTACAAGTCGCCATATGGCGACCGATGCTTCTCAAGTGCGGGTCGTCATATGGCGACCCGTGCTTGCAGGGTGCAGATTGCCATATGGTGACCCGTGTTTGCAACCTGGGATTCGCCGTATGGTGATTTATTTTTTGTGGCTTGATCGTTTTTTGAAAACTTTCATGAGTCGAAGCTTTGGAAGAAGAAATTTTCGAGGACTTGAACCATTAATATAAAATAGTTTAAAACCTCTAATTGAGAGAGTAAACAGTAATAATGCTCGTATCTTCAGTATCCTTCACAATGTACACTGGATTGGGAGTTTGCATCTCTCCCAGAGGGAACTCATCCGTGTTGTTTCTATTATCACCATCATCTTCTTAAATTGATCTCAGGTTGTCAACAATTTGAAATTTTCCAATGTCAAATTGGTTAAAATATCCATCATCTATAGGAAATGGTAAATCTTTGTTGCTTTCCTCCAAGCTATGGGATGGTGGTGATGTACAACAATAGCAAGCTTGGTTGGATTGTGAATCTAGAAAACAAAGAGGGAAAGCTATGGGATGGTGACAATTGGCTGTAAATATATATTGGGAGGAGACGATAAATTTTGGAACAAGAATATAGTTAACAGAGAAAATGTGTGTCGTCCGCGTAATGAACTTTTGGAAGACATGGTTGTTTTTATATGAACAATACTTAGGTTCACCCCCTATAGTGAACCTTTAAATTCACCCCATGTATTAAACTTTTAAATTCACCTCACATCTTATCATTAATAAAAGTGCCACGTAGATTTTTATAGAAAAAATATTAATTTAAAAAAAAAATAGATGATAAAAGGAATGACGCTAACATCGCCAATTTTAAGGACGTTAACGTCGCCAACTAAACTCTAAATCATGAACCATAAACATTAAATCTAAACTCAAACCTTAAACCCAAACCCTAGATCCTAAACTAAACCTAAACCCTGAACCCTAAACCCAAACCTAGACACTAAACCCAAACTCTAGAACCTAAACCCAAACTCTAGACCTTAAAGCCAGACTGTAGACCCTAAACTCAAACACTATACCCTAAAGGTTTGGGTTAATGTTGATGTTGTTCCTTTAGGGTTTAAGGTTTGGGTTTAGAGTTTAGGGTTTGAGTTTAGAGTCTAGGGTCTAGGTTAGGGTCTAGAGTTTGGGTTTAGGATCTACGGTTTGGGTTTAGGATCTATGGTTTGGGTTTAGTGCCTAGGGTTTGAATTTAGTATTTAGGGTTTGGGTTTAGGATCCAGAGTTTGGATTTAGATTTAGGATTTAAGGTTTAGGATTTATAATTTAGAGTTTACCTAATGGCGTTAGCATAGTTAAAGTAGGTGTTATTTTTTTCAGGTATTTTAGTTTTTTCTTTTAAATAATATTTTTATTACATATTCTACATGACACTTTAATTAGTGATAAAAAGTGATGTGAATTTAAAAGTTCCCCACATAGGGTGAACCTAAGTACCGTTCTTTTTATATCTTGGTTGGTTCGTTGGTTATATTGTACATATTTTTGTCCACGTGGACATTCTCATAAGACTTCCTTTTATTATTTGAGACTATTTATTCTCTAAATTATTCATTTTTATTTTCCTGATAAAATATTATATTATAAAATTATATTTCTACTATTATTTTAGAAGTGAATTTGTTGATTTGTCATACTCTCATAATTTTTAATCATATTTTATGCTAATATTATATTATAAAATTATATTTATTTAGTTTATTGATATTGAATCGACTATATTATAGAATATATATATATATATATATATATATATATATATATATATATATATATCACTATAGAATGAATCATCAACTTTTAAGATAAATTTTTAGAACAATCAAAAATATTATAATAATTTCATAAAAATTTGGAAAGAATTCAAAAATATTAATATTAATAGTTACATAGTAATTTTTTTGCTCTCCCATTAAAAGTTATAGAATTTAAAGTTTTATTACCTTGAAAAAAAAATTAGATTTGTAGTATATAATTACCCTAAATTTTAAAATAAATTTAATTAATTTGATAATCATCATTATCTAAAAATATATATATTACGTTATCCAAAAATATTTTATTTCATAACATTTAAAAAATAAATACAAATCCATGTATATAGTTTTATGTATATCTGAATGTTTTCAAATTTATTTTACGTAGTAAACATATTTTAATAAAAAAAATTATTGTATATTTAAAATTAATATTTAATTAATTATTAAATATTTCAAGAATATGAAAATAATTATTCTAATGGTTTTTGAATTTGATAATATATCTATTTATTGTTTTTTATAAAAATTATTAAGCCTTCAAGTACGGCAAAACACCTAGTTAAAAATTACATACAATTTAAACATACGTTAAAAATATAAACTAAAACTAATGAGAATTTAGCTAAATTACAACTTTACATACAGTTTCATAAAAATACAAGAAATAACTTTGAAGCAAATAAACAATGATTTAAATATCAAAAGACCATGTTATCCACTTATTCTTAATGAAATCTGAATTCAGGTTTTCCATCTCCTATTTTTTTGTCATAAACATGATTATATTAATCTAAGCGTTCAAAGGGGGTTTGAAGAGATACAATTGGAGGAAAACTCAACAGTAAACTGACTAAGAAAACTACTACAATGAAAATGGAGATAGATGTGTTTAAGAGGTGAGACGACCCGAAGAGGCGATTCACCTGAGACCCGAAAACTAATGTTCGACCGAGAAACATGATAGTCAAACAAAATGATGTTGATGCACCGCACCCATAAGAAGCTGGTATGTTGAACGACACTAAATTTTGGTGAGAAGCTCTAGAACCATAGGTAACACCCAAAAAAGCGAAATCCTAGATGACTTAATTTGACACTGTAGAACAAGGAAGGTGGTTCAAAGGTGGAATAACATAATACAAGACTATGGCATCGTAATCAACCAACTCTGAGACTGGGCTTTGTGAACCCGAATGACTGAACGTGAAAGGCTCTCGATAGCCATAAAAATTGACAGGCCCACTATAATCAAAACGTGGGCCTTTTTGGTTAGTCACGGCGCTTGGAATCGACGAGGGAGTACAGACGATAGCAGCATGACGGAGAGGAGATAAACTTTGGCAAAAAACCTTCGGTAAGCGTTGGTGGGATGCGACGAACATATGTGACAGGGAGATTGTACTGGCGGTGAAGGAATTGCAGCAGGAGGCAAACCGGGATGCACCCGAGTTGAAAGATTGAGTGAAACTGTATCCACAAGACACTCCACTGCCAGCAAATCAACATCCAAATTCCAGTCCTCCAGACTTCTCAATTTTGTGTACTGGAGGCAGGCAGGCTTTAGAACAGCTATCATAAACATCAATAAACTCATATTCACACAATTAACTTGCTGAGATATTAGCAAAGCCCTTATGACTGAGTTTTACAAGTAGATCTCTGAACATGAAGAAAGATATGAACCTCGGTTGTAAAAGGAGTTGATATTTGTCGAAACAACAGTTGAAAACGTCCAAGGAAAGTAGAAGAAAGGTGGTGGCGGTGGAGGAGTAACTCGATCCGGTGGATCCATTGGATCTGGAGGTTTTGGAGGGAGGCCAAGGTCCATATCTATCAGAGAAAACGACCACCAGTAGGATGGCCCGGACTTGAGCTGCGCTGGTAAACTCGTTGGCACCGGAGACAGAGGCGGGGAAACGGACATTGGAACAACATCAGGGACTCATCACAAGAGTTGGACCGGAGATCTGCAGGTACCTGTTAGTGAAATCGAAGAAGGCGAGATGAAATGACAAATGATTCTGTTATTTCTGTTACATAGTAATGACTCTGTTTATATACATGTACAAGAACCGGTTTACTTGGTTAAATAATGGTTTATACTTAAACCAACTATACAATTTATACCAAATCTAATACCTCTCCTCAAGGAGGCATATAGATCAAAGAGAATTCCATCTGACTTATGAGTGTATGAAAGATCGCTGGATATAACGGCTTTGTAAAGACGACGGCCAGCTGATTATTTGTCCGAACATGTAGCGTTGTGATCAATCCTTTCAGAATCTTTTCTTGAACGGTATGAAAATCAATCTCCAAGCACTTGATCCTTTATTAAATACTGCAGTGTTAGCAATATGAATAGCCGCAGTAGAGTCTCAAAATAAAGCCACAGGTTGGTGTTGTGAAACTGTAAACTCTCGGTGAAGATTGACTATCCTAACGATCTCACGAACAGAAAGCTCCATGGCTCGATATTCTTACTCTGCAGAGGAATGTGAGACAGTAGTATGTTTCTTAGACTTCCAGGAAATCAAAGATGTTCCAAGCCAGAGACAGAAACCCGATCAAGTGGAGCGTCTAGTTTCTGCACAAGATCCCCACTTTGCATCTGTAAAATCTTTGAGAATCAAGTCTGATTAAGAGTTGTAGAACAATCCTTTTCTAATGGTCCCTTTTAGATAGTGTAACACCTTGTACACAGCTTTTAGGTGTCATTGTTTTTGAGCAGAAATGAACAGACATAACTTGTTAACTGCATATGTAATATCCAGACAAGTTATGGTCAAGTATATCATCTTCCCAACCAACCTTCTATATAATCCAGGATCATCCAGTAAAGGTTCAACATTGTCTGTATACAGTTTGATGCTTGGATCCATTGGTATTGTAGACAGTTTACAAGTGAGCAACTTAGTTTCATCTAGAAATTCCAGAATATATTTCCTTTTGACAAACTGACATGCCTTGACTTGCTCATGCTATCTCGAGACCAAGGAAGTATCTAAGAGGTCCAAGATCTCTCAGCTTGAAGCTCTTCTCAAGATCTTCCTTTAATTGATTTAAAACCTCATCATCATTGCTTGCAATGACAATATCATCACCATAGACTAGAACAGCCACATACTTACCATTCACATTCCTTATGAACATAGTATGATCAGAGTGAGATGACTGAAATCCAAGAGATAGCAGGGTTGCACTGAACTTGAGAAACCATTGCCTAGAAGCTTGTTTAAGACCATATAATGATTTATTCGATCTGTAAACTGGATTTGGAGGAAGAGATGTACCTTCCTTTGGAGTGTAACCAGGAGGTAATGCCATATGTATATTTCTTCATTCAAATCACCATTAAGAAAGCCATTTGAGATATCAAGTTGAATTAAACTCCATCGTTTTGCAGCTGATACAGCGAACAAACTCTTGACAATGGCCATCCTGGAAACAAGAGAGAATGTATCAACAAATTCTATCCCCTAATGTTGTTTATAGCCTTTTGCTACTAAACGGGCTTTGTAACGTTCGAAGGTTCCATCTGCATTCAACTTGACCTTGTATACCCATCTGCATCCTATGGCATATTTACCAGGCAGAAAAGAACAAATGGTCCATGTATTTGTACTCTCAAGAGCTATTAACTCTTCATTCATAGCTTTGATCCACTCGTCAAATTTCTTCGCCTGATAGAATGATGTAGGCTCAACATTTTTTGTAACTGCACATGCATATGCCTTGTATCCATTTATTAACTTCTTATAGGATAGATGAGCCGCAAGAGGAAAGGAATATGTGTACCAGTCATGTTACAGTAGTAGTTTTCAAGATAAGCTGGTTGTTTAGAAGCTCGTTCATATGTCTTCTCTATATCTGCAGGAATTTGACTATCAACCACAATTTATTCGTTCACAACCGTAGTATTATCTGTGTTATCAGACATGGGAACATTATTAGAAACTGTGTTACACCTCATTCACAACTGCAGGGTCAGTATGATGAAGATCCGCTTCAGATCATGTGAATGGATATGTCTTCATGGAGTACGACGTTTCTTGACACAGAGATAGCGTTTGTATGAAGATCCATTACTTTGTATCCTTTAAATCCAGCTGGATATCCGAAGAACATGCATGGTCTTGAAACGTGGTTCGAACTTGTGTATGTTCTTTGAAGAGGTAGAAACATAACACATACAACCAAAGACCTTAACCTCTGAATAATCAGGTTTCTTCTTATGTAACATATGATACAAAGACTTATATTGAAGCAATGGTGAAGGAAGTCCACTGGATTAAAAGTTAGTGTGTTTTTTTTCAATGCATGAAACATGTTAGAGTTGAATTAATCTAAATTTAGAATATTGTCTTGGCTAGATTTCATTAAAGAAATCACAAAGTTAATCTTATATTTAGTATCATGATCATTCTAGATTTAGTTAAGTAACCAATTAGGCATTTGGAAAAGTTATGAACATATACAGCTTATCTGTTTTAAATTAAGAGTGTTCATGAGATTTGTTTAATCCACCGTAATTAAATGTACGGCATCATGATACTTATACGTATGGTATTTGTTTAAGTGTGTGTTCATGATCACGCATGTGAGTACGTCATCGTAAAATGTACGTGACGATGCGACACAATCAATCTATCTATGAACGAGTGTATAGTCGTTTTAATTACGGAACCTAACGATGGCATAAGCTTTTTTGTTTCGACAACTGTGTTTTACTTTTCATTAACAGACACTGTAACGACCGTAACCCGAAATTCTTTTCTAAAAAACCGGTTTTGGTTATTTTTCCAATAATTTCTCTGGCAAAGAGAGTCATCGTAAACCAATCATGGTTTAATACTTTTCTTAATTTAGACCAAAGACCAAATCTTTTCTTCACTTGAAACGCACAAGTATAATTGTATACATGTATTTTCTTATTGTACCAATCCTCATCTCTTGCATCTTACTAGTAATCTCCTTTCTCCTTTTCATATGTTCCATTCTTCTCCTTCTTGTATCTCTTTGTTCTTCTCCCCGTGTTGTTCCCTAGCGTGGATGTGGAGAGTTGCCGCATCCGTCTCCGTTCATCACCTTCACCGATGGACCACCATTGCTAGCAACCACCGGAAGCTTGTTCTTCACCAATCACCATCGGATCCACCGTTGCTGATGTCCATGGAGCAATCGATGCTCTTGTTGTTGTGTAGCGGAACTGAAAAGTGGAGACGAGTTAAGACGGAGCAACCGTCTCATCACTACCAACCACCACCATCTTAACCATGAGCAGTTGGAGGAGCAAGGCATGTGACCGGAGAGTTGTACCGTGATCACAGGAGATGGAACCAGCCACGATCATCAACCGTGGTCCCAGCCATTTTAGCTAAGTATTATCATCTTTGTTACTTCAGATACAAGTAACATTAATTAGTAGGATATAATCATAAGCGTGGACTTGCATGTGTGTAGTGAATTTTATGGAAAACGTGTTCATTCAACACCACCACTAATAGGAAGGAATCTTTTAGGGTGATGCTAGGCAAGACAAATATGTTTCTGGACATTTTCTACCATATCCTATCTTGGCTAAGATGAGGGTTACTCTGTTAAATCTCGAACTAGTTTAGTACTACTATTATAAAAAGTTTAGTTTCGAAACATGATCCATTCTAGTTGAACATTATTCAACTATTGTGTGAATTACATTATATATATATAGTTATATAGTTATATAGTAGGGATTATGTGACGAGGGCGGGGGCTCAGAGATATCTGAGCTAGCGACGCAGCGGGTTTTGAGGGCAGGGGTAAAGAGACGTATGTACTATCGATTCAGCGGGTTCTAAGGACAAGGGTACCGAGACGTTTATACTATCGACGCAACGGGTTTTAAGGGTGGGGGTACAAAGACGTTTGTACTGTCAATGCATCGGGTGGTTGAAGGCGGGAGTACAAAGACATATTGTACTAACGTATATCCTTATGAGGAAATGTGCGATGCATAGAGTAGTTGTGTACTATGAGTGCATGGGTATTAGTTGGATTAGACGTATATTGATTGCTCTGTGTGGTCTAGACACCGTTTTTGTTTCATGCTAGAGCTAGGCTTACATAGTCGTAGTGCTATGTACTAAGTCAAGGGTTTGCGTTTTAGCATCTCTTACCTCACTGAGTGACTCTTTTGTTACATCCCTCATTCTTTCCCCTTTTCAGGTGAGACTTGCGAGCTGGAGTGATTGCTATCGGACTAATGTTTTTGGAAATTTTTATTTCTTTTGCAGACCTTTGGTTTTATGTTTTTATCGATATTATTAGATTTATTTCATTTATGATATTTATTTTATTTATGAGATTTATTGCTATTTGTTTGGATTTATGGTGTTTGGAAACGATTTATAATAATTAATAAATAAAGATTTCAGAATTATTACTTATTGTATTATTTTAGAAAGTATGGGTGTTAATAGACACTTTCTGGAAAATGAAAGTGCGTAGAAGTAGAAAAGTATACTTAAGGAAACCTAACACATGTACGAGTGGATTCACAAACATGAACGAGTGTTAATGATTAACTAAACTCTGATTGTTTGTTCGTCTTTTGTGTTATGGAAAGTCAAAAATAAACGGTTGTCGTCACTATATTAATAGTGAATAGGTGCATGCAATTTTCATAAGCGAGTGTAGTTTTAAGTACATTTCTGGAATTTCATGTGCTTGTATGAAAGGTCACATTAATTTATAGTCAATATGATTGCATTCCACTACAAGAAAAATGGCTTTTATTAGCGGACGAAAAACGCTATCTATCGATATGATAGCGGTTTATGAAGCGCTGTATCATCGCCCGTCATAATAGGTCAAGCACTTTAGATAACGTTTTTTTACACTGCTATCTTATTGTCATATATTATAGCGTTTTTTGTATGCAATTAAACAGTCTTTAATAGCATATATTTTTTGTTATTATTTACATAAAAATATTTATTTTAGATTTTTTAAGTTAATTATTTAAAAATTAAAACATAATTAAAATTTAAAATTATTCATAGATTCAAATTTTCTTTATTACTTAAATTTATCTATTATTAAATTGGTTTACAAAAATACAAAAAAATCTAATTAAATAATAAACCAAAAACTAAACCAGATTTTAACCTAATTACTACCTAAACACAGCCGCACCACCACCACTTCGTTGTCTTCTTCATCTTGCAATCCTCACCGGCCGCACCACCACCTTTGTCCTTATGTTCTTCCATGACCTTCATCCTCATATCCAGCCATGATTCTTCTTCTTCATCCTGGGATTTGTGAGGCAAGTTGCAGAGAGGAGGCGTACTCTTCGTCGCATCCATCTAAACCTAATCTCGTCGCCTCCTCACCAACTCGCCGTCAGCTTCCTCCTCTTGAATCTGAAGCCGTCATCTTCCTCCTCCAGCCGCCATGCCTGCCTTGCCTTGCTTCCTCCATTCCTAAAACAAATAATACCAGTTCAAAACAGAGAGAGAGAGAGAGACACAGAGAGAGAGAGAGAGATACAGAGAGAGAGAGAGAGAGAGACAGAGAGAGAGAGAGAGAGTTCTAACCGTGGTTTTGTGATGGTGGTGATGCTGGGATGGCAAACGAACGGAGGTCGTGTGGTGGTGGTTGTGATGCTGGGACGGCGAACAAACGGAGGTCGTGTGGTGGTGGTTGTGATGCTGGGACGGCGAACAAATGGAGGTCGCGTGGTGGTGGTGGTGATTGAGGAAGATAGAGATCCAAAGAAAAAGAGAGAGATGTCGTGAAACAACCAAAGAAAAAAAAGATAGAGATGTGAGATGTATGATTTCTAGCCATAGGATCAAAAATACTCAATGGTCAAGATTGCTATCCTTGTGTTTGAGATATTGACCAATGAAAGAAGAAAAAAAGATAAACAAAACATTAATATGTGGCCTTTGGATTGAAATCAATCAAAGGTCAAAATTAATCCATTAGAAAACTGTTTTTTATTTAATATAATAGTTAAGTTAAATATATTTTTATATAATTTCGACCAAAAAATAATATATAATTAATGTAATTATAGTTTGGTGTCAATGTTCAAATAATACATTGAAAATTTTAAAACTATTTATAAGTTATGATTTACTTTAAATATAAAATGAAATTAGTTTAAAGGTTTAAAATAGAAGAGTATAGTAAATGAAATTAGTTTAAAGGTTTAAAATTTGAACATATTAAATTTTTAAAAATGTATGCTTAAAGTTTGGTGTTTAACTTTGAGAATATTAGATTTGTGGTTTCTGATATAGTTTAATAATTAAATGTGTAAATTGAAGGTTTGAGGTTTATTATGATATAAGATTTGAGTATATAAGGTTTAGAGTTCAAGGTTAAGATTTTAAGTTAAAATTCAAATTGAAAAATTAGATTTAAGTTTTTTTTTTTTGATTTAAGTTTTTAGATTTAAAGTTATGAGTTTAGAATGAAGGTTTGAGTATAGGGTTTGAGGGTTAAAGGTTTAGGGTATTGAGATTTAAGATTAATTATTGAAAAAGAAACAGCTTTTGAGTTTATATTTAATATGAGGTTAAATTTAAGATTTGATATTAAAATAGCTAGATTTTGAAATTATGTTTAGAGTTTAGAGTTTAAAAACTTATTTAGGGTTTAGAGATTTAAAAAGTCAAAGATAGCGTTTTTAATAATGTGCTATTAAAAATACGCTATCATAGCATTTTTAAAGATACAATTATATCATAGCGTTTCTAAATATACAAACGCTATCTTAAAGTAACGTGTATATCAATCATAGCAGAAATGCAAAAAACGCTATCCTGAACTGTTATCAAAACTTATTTTTCTTGTAGTGTTCGACAACAAAGAAAGTGACTACCACATCTTATGATACAGTAAGGTTTTCTGTTGTCAATGAGTTTTTTAAAAGGCACTAAGGGTTGGTGTTTATTTGTTTAAGGTTACTTGTATTAAGTTTACGTGAAAGGTTATGGAAAGTCACAATGGTTCATGTGTGTTTACGTAGATATATTAAGTAACTAAAATAATCAAATCAAATTAACTCAATGAAGAAGTGAATTATGAAAGGATGCAATTATAAATCATTATTTAATTAATGGTTATGTTTATAAACCGATGGTTTATATGGTTTAAGTGTTCCATATGGTTAAGGGACATTTGGTTTATAATATAGAAATTAGATGTTAATTTAAAATGTTTCCGCTAAATTTTAATAATAGGTAATTCGTATTATGAAATATTAACACAATATAGAAATAATTACCTTATGAAATATTAACATATATAATATTAGTAAATTTACATATTAATGTTTTAATTTTTTATAGTCTATAACACGTCAGTCAGTTTTTTGTTTTTTATAATCTATATCATGTTAGTCATAAAAGTGACCTTGTTATTTACTTATAAACTAAGTAGAGATCCGCGCAAGGTGTAGAGTTAGAAAACCATGCATGAAAGTAATATAATAAATGTATTTTGTATTTTTGTGCATAGTTTACAGATTCCATTAGAGAAACATGATTAATATATAATGTACAACAATCAAAGGCATGTGTTTCATAGAAAATCATATGATGTAACATTGAAAAAGAGTTGGATTTTGCATAATATTCTCATTGCAAACTGTTGGACCTGATTTATTTGATATGGATCATGATCGTAACAAATTACATGGGATAATATAATTAATGGGCTATGATATTGGAGAACAAATTATTGACCCTAAACTATTTATAAGAAACAGTTAGTGAACCTAATCTATCGACAGCTAATTTTTCGAACAAATCAATAGCGCATCTCAAAAAATCTACCAAGAAAAGGGGTTAAGGTTTCCTTCTATGAAATCAACACAATCGCTTTGCACACAATCGATTGAGATTCTTACACACATGATTCTTCTTCAAACTCTTACTCTCATCTTTAATTTCTGTTTCTTTCTCGATTCACTACTACATCATGTATGACTGGATTTATGTGTTACAGTTGGTGCGTGTCCTTTTTCCACTCCTCCTTCTTTATTTCACAACCAAAAAGGGTAAAAGCAACTTTTGAATTTCAATAAAAAAAAAGTAATTTGCGATTCAATACTTGCTGATCTTTCTTAAATAATTGTTAGCCGATTTCCTTCTATCTTCGTTTTTATCCAGGTGACATATATTTTACAATCACTGATAATTTCAAACTGGCAGTCTTTAATATTGAACAATAACAGTGTAATGACCCAATTCCTAAGGCCCAGCAAGGCCCATTTGACAATTCTGAAATCCTAAGTATTTTCTTTAAATACTTGTCTCAGCAGATTATTTTATTCAAAAAACTCTAAGCGTCGAACCTCTGCCGAAATCGAGCTGTCGGAGATATCTGAGAACGTACCGTCACCGCCACCAGGTCTAGAGTCGAGATTGGACACCCAACCACCGTCTCACGCCCAAGGTAACTGCCGGAACCACCCTTTCCGATTGATTAAGTTTTGGGTGTTTAATAAATCGATCGTGTCTCTCTAACCGTGTGGTATTTTGCAAATCCAAGGCTACCATCGTGTTCGTGACGTCGAGAGGAGTCCAGAGCCGGAAGCGCAGCCCCAAACCACTGCCCAGGCGCCCTCACGCGCCACCGGGGAATCGCCTCGTCCCGCGCGTGCATCTCACGCGCCACCCGCAGACGACCGGAGAAGCCGCGCGTGTAGCCCACGCGCCACCTCGGACCACTGTCCGCCGGAGCCTCCATCTCCGACCACCGTCCGTTCGTCGCCGGGAAGCCGCCGCCGTGTCGCCGCCAGTAACTTTCCGGTAAGGTCCGCTGCCACCCTTGCCGTCGCCGGTGAGTCAACTCGGTTGACCAGTCAGCTGGTTTGGTTTGCAATCGATTTCGGTTAAGATGAATTGATTTCTGGTTATGAGTAAACCGATTTGCAATCGAATTGATTTCTGGTTAGGAGTAAACCGATTTGCAATTGATTTGATCCTGGTTTAATTGAAATCAAATTGGTTAAGGGCAATTGGGCTGGTTTGATTTGGGTATTGGGCCAAATTCGCAGCGGGCTGGGTCGTGGGCCGGGTCGCGGTTCGAGTCGGGTCACGGGCCGGGTCGCGCTTCGGGTCGGGTCATGGGTCGGGTCGCGCTTCGGGTTGGGTCACGGTTTGGATCGCCGGGTCGGGTCGGGTCTGGTTGACTTGGTTGACCGGTTTGACCGTTGACCGTTGACAATTGACCGTTGACTTTCTGTTGACTTTGACCATACTGCCCTTTATCCGTTTTTAACTGTTCGAAGGGAGTTATGACTCAATTTTTCGTCCTGATTTCAGATTTTGAATCTGTTTGAGCATTTGGAGTTCATAGCTACCACTTCTCCAAGTTGCTAAGGTGAGGGTTACTCTGTTAAATCCCGAACTAGTTTAGTATTGCTATTATGAAAAGTTTGGTTTCGAAACATGATCCGTCTCTGTGAATTGAGTTTGCTTGCGAGTCTTGTTAGTTATTTTATTGATTGTTAAACCGGAAATAGGATAATAGATGATTCAACTATTGTGTGAATTACTTGATGCTGAGCACTATTATATATACGTATATACATAGTTATATAGTAGGGACTATGTGCGAGGGCGGGGGCTCAGAGATGTCTGAGCTAGCGACGCAGTGGGTTTTGAGGGTGGGGGTACAGAGACGTTTGTACTATCGATGCAGCGGGTTATGAGGGCGGGGGTACAAAGGCGTTTGTACTATCGACGCAACGGGTTTTGAGGACGGGGGTACAAAGACGTTTGTACTATCGACGCAGCGGGTGGTTGAGGGCAGGGGTACAGAGACATACTGTACTATCGACGCAACGGGTATATATATATCATTATGAGGAAATACGCGGTGCAGGGAGTAGCTGTGTACTATGAGCGCATGGGTGTTAGTTGGACTAAACATATATTGATTGTTCTTTGTGATGTAGACACCGTGCTTGTTTCATGCTAGAGCTAGGCTTACATAGTCGTAGTGCTATGTACTAAGTCAGTGGTTTGCGGTTTAGCATCCCATACCTCACTGAGTGACTTCCATGTTACTCACCCCTCATTCTTTCCCCCTTTCAGGTGAAACCGACGAGCATGAGTGATTGCTATCGGATTGGTGCTTTTGGGAGTTTTTATTCATTTCTTTTGCAAACTTTTGGTTTTATGTTTTTTATCGGATTTATTTCATTTACGAGATTTATGGCTATTTATGGGATTTATGATGTTTGGAAACGATTTATGAGAATTAATAAATGGAGATTTCAGAGTTATTATTTATTATGTTATTTTGGAAAATACAGGTGTTATAATTTGGTATCAGAGCCAGGTTCCGTCCCGGTTCTGACCTGGGATGGCCATTTGTGGGACTTAGTTTTACTCAGTTTTATTCGTTTTTTTAAAAAAATATTTCTGGGAAGTTGGGAATTTTCAAAAATAAAAATAAATAGCACCTTTCTGTTTGGTATATTTCTAAAAGTGTTGGTACGCAGTTGCTTCAGAAGTTAACCGTTTTGTTTTTTTCTCTTTCAGATGCCACCACGCAAGAGAGTTGGTCGTCCTCAGGCCGCCAGAGTTGCTAGCGAGGCAGGTGATGATCATGTACCGGCTGAGGAGTCGCAGCACGCGGCCCCACCGGTTGACCAGGATGCCTTGAGGCAGATGGTTTCATGATGCAGCTAGACAGGCCGCTCAGGAGGCTGTTCAGCAGATTGCCCAGGAGGCAGCTAGGCAAGCCGCTCAGGAGGCTGCCCGAGTAGTTGCTCAGGAGGTTGCTAGACAGATGGCTGCAGTCTAGCAGGGTCAGCAGGGCCAGCAGGCTCCACAAGGTCCACAGATTCAGGTGCAGCTGGGTCCGCAGGTTCATGTGCAGCAGGTTCCGCCCGTTCAGGTTCAGGGAGACCAGCGGATTCCTGGTCAGCAGCCACCAGCGCAGCAGGTTCCAGGGACTTTTCAGGTTCCATCACCGCCACCCTCCTTTCCGGTGCAGGTTCAAGAGTATGATGAGACACTTATCAGGATGATGGGGTAGATGAAATATGTTGATTTGGAGCATTTTGGTGGTACAGTGGATCCTACTGTGACTCATGATTGGATGCATAGGTTGGATAAGTGTTTGAACACTATTATGTGTCCAGGGAGGCTCAGCCTTAATATCGCGGAGTTATTTCTGTGTGGTGATGCATCTGCATGGTGGGATGGGGTGCGATTGATGCATCCCCGCCATTTGATGTATGAAGATTTTCTTGTTGCATTCAACAAGAAGTACTTTCCCAGGGAAGCTCTGCATCAGAAGAAGAATGCTTTCGAGCATTTGAGGAAGGGGACTAGGACTGTCAGAGAGTATGAGCATGAGTTCAGTAGACTTCGCAGGTTTGCTGGTAATCATTTGGATGAGGAGGACTTGATCAGGAGGTTCTTAGATGGGATGCGAGTTGATCTTCGAGGTAGATGCAGTGTGGTGACTTACACGAGTTTTGAAGACCTCATAGAGAAGGGTGTGGTCCATGAGTCTTGTATGGCGGAGGAGCAGAAACTCCTGAAGGCAGTTCAGCCTAAGCCTGAGAGGACTTCAGAACCACAAAAGAGGACTTGGAACCAGTCAAACTTCAAGTGTTATAATTGTGGGAGGATGGGCCATCTGGGTAGGAACTGTTGGAGTAGGCCATCAGGTGCACAAGGTGCAGTATCAGCAGCACAGGCAGCACCAGCAGCGCAAGCAGCATAAGCAGCGCAGGCAGCACCAGCAGCGCATGCAGTAGTTGCACCAGGAGCTTGTTTCACTTGTGGGCAATATGGTAACATTTCCAGGTTTTGCCCGACCAAGGGTCTTGCAGCCAAGCGCCAAGCCCTTGCTCCACGTGTGTATGCTCTAGGCGAGGCCAATGGGACTGAGCCGATAGCTGGTACGTATCTTTATCATACTTGTTTTCTTTTGGATATATATAACTTGCTTAGTAATTAGTATGTGTAGTTAGAGAAAATGTGTTTGTGTAGGATCGGTTTTTGTTGGAGGTGAGGCAGCTCACACTCTTTCTGACACGGGAGCTTTCCACAGCTTCGTGAGCCTGCGTTTGGTCAAATCTTTGCCTTTTGAAGGTGTCTTCGAGCCTAAGACTAAGCAGATTCAGACAGACAGGACAGAGAGATTGGGAGTTATTGGCGTTCATCGAGATGTACCAATTATACTTGGAGGAGCTGATTTTGTGGGAGACTTAGCAGAGATGGAGCTGAATTACTATGACGTTATACTTGGAATGGACTGTTTGTCAAGACATCGTGTGTTGTTAGATTGCCCAAGGGCAAGAGTTCATATCCCTAAAGCTGATGGAAAGATTACGTTTCAGGGTATTCAGACTCATCGAGGAGTTTCTATCATATCCATGTTGCATGCTGAGGAGTTATTGGAGAGAGGAGCAAAAGGATTTTTGGCCACTATTTCAATGACTAGAGATGATGGATGACATGAGTTGCAGGACATTCCAATAGTGGCAGAGTTTGAGGATGTCTTCGAGGCCTTAAAAGGGCCACCACCAGCTAGAGCAGATGTTCTAACTATTGAGTTAGAACCAGGGACAACACCGGTTTCACGAGCTCCATACCGCTCGGCACCAACAGAAATGCCGAGCTGAAAAAGCAGTTGGAGGAACTATTGGATAAGGGTTTTATCAGGCCGAGTACTTCACTTTGGGGAGCACCAATACTGTTTGTAAAGAAGAAAAATGGAAGTTTCAGGCTTTGTATAGATTACAGAGGTTCGAATAAGGTGACCATAAAGAATAAGTATCCACTGCCGCGTATCGATGAGTTGTTGGATCAGTTGCAGGGAGCTTCATGGTTTTCTAAGATTGACTTGACATCAGGATACCACCAGATTGCGATAGAAGATGAGGATGTGCGGAAGACAGTTTTTCCTACACGCTATGGTCATTATGAGTTTGTGGTGATGCCATTTGGATTGACGAACGCACCTGCAGCTTTTATGAAGATGATGAATGATGTGTCCGCGAGTATTGGGATGAGTGTGTGATCGTCATCATTGATGATTTCTTGATTTATTCTCGAAGCAGAGAGGAGCATGCAGAGTTTTGCGGATCGTGTTGGGTAAGCTTAGAGAGCATCAGTTGTTTGCTAAGCTGAGTAAGTGTAGCTTCTGGCCGCGAAAGATTGGATTTCTGGGTCATGTGGTTTCCGAAGCAGGAGTTGTTGTAGATCCAGAAAAGATTACTGCAATTTTAGAGTGGTCGATACCTAAGAGTGCTTCAGAGATTCGTAGTTTTCTGGGATTGGCAGGATAATACAGAAAATTTGTCAAGGGGTTTGCCAGTATCACAAAACCAATGACAAGACTAACAGGCAAAGACGTCAAGTTTGATTGGATAGACGCTTGTTTGAAAAGTTTTGCTGAGCTGAAGCGGCAGTTGACGAAGACACCAGTTCTGGTACTACCGAGGCCGGGAATATCATATGAGGTTTACACAGATGCATCAGGTACCGGTTTGGGTTGTGTATTGATGCAGGAGGGTCATGTGATTGCATATGCATCACGCCAGTTGAGGCCTCACGAGGTTAACTACCCTACTCACGACTTGGAGTTAGCAACATTGGTGTTTGCATTAAATATCTGGAGGTCATATTTGTATGGAGAAAAAGTGCAGATTCTCACAGACCACCAAAGCTTGAGTATATTTTTACTCAGGCGGACCTAAATCTGAGACAACGTAGATGAATGGAGTTGCTAGCAGATTATGATTTTGATATTACTTACCATCCATGTAAGGCCAATCATGTAGCAAATGCCTTGAGTAGGCGTAGAAGTGACGTTTCAGGAACCAAATAGGTTCAAGAGCTTACGGGTACACTTGCTAGTCTCAGATTGTGTGCAGTTACTGTGAGGGAGAGACAGTTGGGCTTGAGGCTTTGGAGCAGGCTGATCTACTATGGAGGATACGCGAAGCTCAGGGTAATGATAAAGCTTTATGTAAGCAGATCGAGATAGAGAGTATTGGGTATCATACGGCTGTGAATGGAATGTACATGTACTGAAAGTGAGTTTGTGTGCCAGATGATGGACCGCTATGAAAGGAGATTCTGCAGCAAGCACACCACTCGCGTCTTTCGATTCATCCGGGCAACACCAAGATGTACATGGATTTGAAGCATTATTATCATTGGCCTGGCATGAAGAAAGATGTTGCCACATTTGTATTGCAGTGTCAAACGTGTCAGATGGTTAAGGCTGAGCATCAGGTACCTAGCGGGTTATTACAAAATCTGCCATTGCTTGAGTGGAAATGGGATATGATCACTATGGATTTTATGATTTGATTACCGACCACTACATGTGGAAAGAACGTGATTTGAGTGATTGTGGATAGGCTCACCAAGTCAGCTCATTTTCTTGGAATCAAGAAAACGGACAATGCTGAACAGTTGGCACAGGTTTACATCAGTGAGATCGTAAGGTTGCATGGAATTCCTAGCTCTCATCAGAATTTTGGGGATCCCTTCAGAAGGTGCTTGGGACAAAGGTCCATATGAGTACTGCTTATCATCCACAGACAGATGGACAGTCAGAGAGGACTATTCAGACCTTAGAGGATATGCTCAGGGCTTGTGTCATGGATTGGGAAGGAGGCTGGAGTAAGTATTTACAATAACAGCTATCATTTGAGAATTGGAATGACACCTTATGCGGTGCTTTATGGCAGGCCTTGTCGCACACCACTTTGCTAGACAGAAATGGGTGAGCGAAGTGTCATAGAACCAACAATGGTTCAAGAGACCGTGGAGCAGGTAGAGATGCTCAAAACTCGGCTCAAGGAAGCCCATGACCGCCAGAAGAGTTATGCATATAAGCGTCGAAAGGATTTGGAATTTCAGGTGGGAGACTTAGTATACCTGAAGATGAGGTCATTTCAGGGAGGATCTAAGACTCGGAAGCTAAAGAAGCTTAAACCGAGGTATATGAGACCATATCCTATTGTCGAGCGAATTAGAGCAGTTGCTTATAGACTGAAGTTAGCAGCGGAGTTGTCAAACTTCCATAATGTGTTCCATGTATCAGTTTTGAGGAAGGTTGTGAGAGAGCCAGAGCTCATTTTGCAGCAGCCACCAAGTGATCTTGGTAAAAATTTATCTGCACCTTGTCTACCAGTTGAGATTGTAGAGCGACAAGTGAAAGAAGTTCAGGCTGTGATGACCAGTTTGGTTAGAGTGCGTTGGGAGAGAGACGGGATCCAGGAGGATACCTGGGAGATTGAGACTCAGATGAGGACTGACTATCCAGAGCTGTTTCATGAGGATATTGGACAGCCGGTTCAGGAGCCAAATTCGGGGTCGAATTCTTCATTAGTGGGGGAGAATTGTAACGAGCAAATTCTTAGGGCCCAGCGAAGCCCATTTGACAATTCTGAAACCCTAGGTATTTTCTTTAAATACTTATCTCTGCAGATTATTTTATTCAGAAAACTCTAAGCGTCGAACCTCTGCAGAAATCGAGCCGTTAGAGAGATCTGAGAACGTATCGTCGCCGCCACCAGGTCTAGAGTCGAGATTGGACATCCAACCACCGTCTCACGCCAAGGTAACTGCCAGAACCACCCTTTCCGATTGATTAAGTTTCTGATTTTTTTGTGACAGCCCGTCTTGCTCACTCAGAACTCCGACTCATAGCGCTGCAGCACATCGACCCCAACCCCTCCCTTATGAGTTCTCACTAACTCCATAATTAGGTTGTTGGTGCGCCTCGAACCCAGGATCTCACCCTTTAACAACATTCTCACAAGACAAGCTGTCACTAATTGAGCTGTAGGTCAACTGGTGACAGCTTGTCCTGTGAGAATGCTGTTAAAGGGTGAGGTCTTGGGTTCGAGTAACGCCAAGCGCATCAATAACCTACCGGTGGATGTGGAGGCAGTTCCTCACACGATGACGGATTAGGGTCGATGCGCTGCAGTGCTATGAACTTGGGGTTCGAGTGAGCGGGACATGGTGTCACAAACATATTGCTTTATGTGAAAGGCATCAGAGAAGAAAAAGTATGAGTACGACATGCAGGCGTAGCATAACTAATAGCTTCACCAAACAATACTTACTATCAGTGAAGGCAACAAATATACTTAATAATATACAAAAATCCTTTATGACGGAAAAAACCCAGTAATTATAATAATTTCTATTATAAAGGGATCAAATAAATTATTCTAACAATCATTATTTTATGTTTTTCATTATAGTTATGAGCAATATATTTATTAAAGATGCTTTCCACAGTGGATGTATTCTATAAGGACATGACTTTCGAATAGTGAGCTTCTATTAACTATGTGGTCATGCCTTCTTCTGTCATAAATTATATAGGCGGATGCCGATCCAAAGGTTAGATTCATACTTCCTAAGTAGTTGTGTAATAGTTTTGGTACTTATTCAACGATACCTACTATAGTTTGTCCCACCCAGTCCTTTTTTACGGTTGCATGAATCTTGTCATGATGTGTCAAACAAAACAAACATAATAAGAAGAAAGCATGACACGTATAGCAGAAACACATAAGACAAAAGTTTAGGAAAAATAAGACAACATAAACTTACTCTACTATCGACTAAAACCATCTAAATATTCTCACCACCTGAAACAGAATATCGTTTCTAGAGACGTTGATTTCACTATCTTCCACATGGATTCGAATGACTTCAAATAACAAATTAGATTAATCGCAGCCATCCCCAATTATGTCTGATAGAGAATTAGTTTAATTTTTTGTTTGGAATGAGTATATGAATAATCCAGTCATTCTTCTTTCTCTTATATACCATGTAAGAAGTGAACCTAGAATTAATTAAAAAAAATTATGGAATTAACCTGTAAACATAGATTGTCAATTACACTAAATAAGAATATTGGCATAGACAAATTACACATTAATATTAGTCTTATTTGAGTATAGAACTTTAATTTTCATTGATTCATTTGCGCGAACTTACCAAAACTATAACTTTCTTATATTAAAAAGTAAATTTTGGCATAAATGATTCATAATTAGCAATAACAATGTAGGAAACTTTCATGTAAGACAATAATATCTAATGAGGAGGTGTTAAAATCGCATCATTATTATTTTATTTACTTGCATGAGTAAAATTGATAAGCTTGGGAACCAAGTTTCATTATTATTATAAACATTCTTTTTTTTTTTTGAAAATTTCGAATAACTCAAACATAGAGCAAATTAATTACATGATACAAGTTACCTCTGAATACCTTTATTTGAAAATAAAATAAAAAATCGGATCAAATTGGTTTAAAGTAAACCATGCAATACAATAGTACATTAAACAAATGATCTTAAAATGGTTATTGATCAAATAAAACACATCAATAGTTAAGTCTTTAACCACAAATCTAAATGGATGAAACATATGGTGATATATATATATACACCACTGGTGCTGCCTGAAAATTTATAATGTTTGAAATTACCCAAAGTTTCACCACTGTAATGCATCAATTAATTAAATCTTGTACACCAAATATAAATGGCTGAAACAGTGGTGATAGATGGTGGAGCTCTGGCACATAAGACCCTTTTGTTAGAATTTGTTTTGTAAAACGTTCAGTAAAGCTTTCTAACATGGTCGTTATTATTAAACAACTCTATTATCAAAAGTGGCTCTGAGCAGAATATAAATCAAATTGTCGTATTATAGGTACAAATGTATTATGGGATGCACGGAAGCATCGTTAGTTGACAATGGTGCTGGTCTGATCAAATAAAGTGAGAATCGATTTGGTATGTTCTATTAAATTATCGGTTAGTACAATCGTTAGATATTTAAATAAATATGTTGGACAAAATTATTTAGGCCAGTGGCATTAGCTGTAAATTTTTCTAGTAATAAAAAGGTCTTTAAATAACTTGGGTGAGAAGAACTGTGAGTTTGATACATAAACAAAATGACATGGTTGTAAATAAGTTATAAATTAAAGGTTATTCTCCTAAAATGCTTCTCTTATTAGAGATATTTAAATTAATAATAATATGATTTATCATTGATTAAAAAGATTCTATAAATGACATTAAAGGTTTAGTGATCAATTATTTTATTTTCTATATACTAGAAGTTCACTCAAAGGTGGATCATTGAATATAGTTAATAATAGAAAAATGATTAGTGATTTTTTTTACTATAATTGATAATATATATACCCAAAGGTAGGATGCTATTGACTTGTGTTTGAAATAATTAATCATTGAAGTGTATTTTAGCATTACTGAAAGTATTACCCAAAGGTTTCTTAAGTATTATCCAAAGGTTGCTTAAATACAAACTTGAAAGTTTATTTTAAGTCTAGAATCTATAGTAAAGTTTCAAAGTAGTAAAGGGTAAGCATGTATTAAAGCTTGCAGCTTCATCAAATATATTTGCATTTGTTAATTCTGTCGTAAAGTTCAATGGAGTCAATAATGGTGAATGGTCTAAAAAGATCCGGTTTACACTGGGTGTAATGGCATTAGACTTCGCCATAGTAATTGATATGGAGCCGTCAGCCATTATGGAAGATAGCTCACAATATGAAAAAAAAATCTCTGTGTAGGAGATGAGAGCAATCTAATAGGCTGACTTTGAACTTTGTGAGGTTGACGATGCTAGAAAATGTTGTCATAGATTCTTAAAACAGAGAAAGGGAGGAAATTTATAGAGTAGAATTAAAGGAGTGTTCATAGTCGGATTTGGTTGTTAGTCGATTGTAGAAAAATCTCATAAATGAGCTAACTACGCAAATGTTTGACTGTTCTCAGCCAATACATGATCATGTGATGCACATGTCTAATCTGATCATAAATTAAAGACCTTGAGAATTGAGGTACATGAACAGTTTCTGGTCCAATTCATCATGAACTCTATACCTTTTAAGTTTAATCAGTTCCAGGTGAAATATAACACCAGTAAAGATAATGGAACATTAAAGTATTAAAGGCTTTGTTCATTCAAGAGGAAGGGGGATTAAGGAAGATGAAAAACCATGTTGCTAACCTCTTAGTTCTTCTAAGTTTCAGTAGCAGCAAAATAATTCCAAGTAAAAAGGATAAAAGAAATGGCAAAGCATTCCTATAAAAAAGACCTAAAAGTAAAATCCATAAGGAAATAAAGTGTTCATTTTGTAAGAGACTTCAAAATAGATTTTTCTAAAAAGACAAGTTGTTTCAACAAGAAAAGTAAACATTAAAGTTTTGTTTGTTATGAATGAGATCTTGTTGAAATGTCTAGTAATACTTGGTAATTGAAAGTAGATGCATTAAGTGTATCGCATCTAATAAAAATTTTGCTTTTTTTCTGGCACCAAAGACTAAATTAAATTTCTAGGAAAAGGATTGTGAGGTTGATAAAAAATGAAATTCTTCATCAGTTGGACTCTAGTGACCTAGATGTATGCATATACTGAATTAAGGTAAAGTAGACTAAACATGCAGCCACAAGAAGCACTCAACTTTTTGAGTTAATACACACTAATATATGTGGCCCTTTAGATACTCCTTCATGGAGTGGTGAACATGATTCCATTACTTTTATTCATGATAATTCACTGTATGGATATACCTATCTATTGCATGAAAAGTCTAAGTATGTCGATTTCCTAAATGTATTCATTGATTAGGTAGAAAGGCTGTTAAATAAGATGGTTATATTAGTGAGATTGATAAAGGTGGTGAATTTTACGAAAAATTCAATAAAAGTGGATAATGTTATGGTCCATTTGCACAACTAATAGAAAGTAGATGTATTTGTGCACAGTACACTATGTATGGTACTCCTCAGCAGAATGGTGTAGTTGAGAGGCGGAATCATACTTGAATAGAGATGGTTAGGAGCATGTTAAGTACTTGCTCTTTACCCCTTTCGTTGTGGGTATATATATTAAGAACTGCAGCGTATGTCCTGAACCGGGTTCTTAGTAAGGTAGTTCCTAAGATCCCTTATGAGCTGTGGATGGAAAGAAGACCTAGTTTAAAGCATCTAAATGTATGGGGTTGACCAGCGGAAATAAGGCTATATAATCCACATGAAAAGAAACTTGATCATAGGACTGTCATTGGATTTTTATTGGCTATCCTGAAAAAAAAAATCAAAGGGGTAAGAAATTTATTGTTCTAACCATAGTACGAGAATAGTTAAATTGAGTAATGCTAGGTTCATTGAGAATGGTGAAACTAATGGCAGTGGTGAACTACAAAGGATGGACATTAATGAAATTTGGGTTGAAGTTCCTTCACCTGAAGTTGCACCTGAAGTAGTTGTTTCTACACAATAGAACAACATGAGAATGCACCAATTCCACTAGTTAAAATATAAAGTCAATAAACCTGACATAATTCAAGTAGAGAATAATGAACCACACGTAACTTTAAAGTGATCTGAAAGGGAAAAAAGATATGTCATATCAAATAACTATGTGACTTAAACACTGATGAAGACCCTATCTCATTCAAAAGGCCATGGAAAGTGATAATTCTGGAAAAAGTTTGATGGCAAAGAGTTAAAATCTATGGGTGATAATGAAGTTCGGGTATTAGTAGAGTTGCTTGATGGTTTCAATACCATTGGTTGTAAATGGTTCTTTAAGATTAAAAACAACTCGAAAGGTAACATTGAAAGATACAAGGCTCACCTTGTTGCTAAAGGTTTCACCCAGAAGATATGACATTAACTATAAAGAGACCTTCCCTCCAGTTACAAAAAAGGATTCTCTTATAATTGTTTTGGCTTTGATGGCTCATTATGATCTTGAGTTTCAAGATGGATGTTTGACCGCCTTTCTGAATGTAGAGCTTGAGGAAGTAGTATATATGGACCAACATGAATGTTTTCATGGACATGTGAGAAGAAAATATAGTGTGTAAGCTGAGAAAGTCAACATATGGACTAAATCAAGCTTCCAAGCAATATATTTAAAGTTTAATGATACCATCACGTCATATGGTTTTGTAGAGATGATCTTTGATTGTTATATCTACATTAAAGTCAGTGGGAGAATATTTTTTTATGTTAGTCTTATAAGTTGATGTAATTATGCTTGCTGAAAATAACATATGCATGTTACATGATGTAAAGAAGTATCTCTCTAAGAACCTTGGAATAAAAGATATAGGGTGAGACATCTTATGTGATCAGAATAGAAATCTTTCGAGATATATCACAATGACTGTTGAGTTTGTCTTAGAAATAATATATCAGTAAGATCTTAGAGATATATACAATGGGAAAATGCTTTATAAGAATAGCTCCAGTTCACAAGGGGTATAAGTTTAGTAAATTAAATGTAATGTTTTAAGAATGAACTGGAGCGTAAAGAAATAAAAAGAATTTTTTATGAATTGGTGGTTGTGAGTTTGTAATGTATCAGAAATGTATTCGGCTTGATATCAGTTTTGATATTAAAATTTTGAGTCGATATGGACGTAATCCCGAAATGAACTATTGTAATGCTGCAAAGAAAGGTTCTCTGGTACTTGTAAGGTACCAACGAGAACATCTTACATAAAAAAGATCCAATCAGTTAAAGGTCATTGGATATTCAGATTCAGATTATGCCGAATGTGTTGATGGTAAAATCAACGTTTGACTATTGTTCCTACTAATCGAGGGAAAAATATATAGGAAAGTGGAAAGCAGTATATCATTGCTATTTCCACTATTAAGGTTGAATTGTGGCATTCTTTGAGGCTACAATTCATGAATAGTGGTTGCGAAAATTAATCTCAGAGCTTTGGATTGTTGACATTAATCATAGGAAAGCCGCTGAGATTTTATTGTGATTATTTTGCAGCTGTCTTCTTTTGAAAGGATGACAAGTACTGGAATGGTGTTAAGCACATTAGGTTAAAATACTTGTATTTTAAGGAAGAAGTTCAGAAATATAGTGTCATTTGAGCACATAAGAAATTATATAATGATAACAGATCAGCAAACTAAAGGTTTACTACCCAAGACATTCAGTGGTCATTTAGAGCGTATGTGTAATATAAATAAAGTCTTACTATTATATTTATGGAATGCTTATTAAGTATTGGACACCAAGACATTCATTTAAAGTTAAGTTTCGGATTTAGTAAATATGTTATCATTAAAGAATGTGTATACACTTAAGATTCAAAGATAATATATTGTAATTTTTTTGACAATAAAGGTTTGTCTCATGTAAGGATAAGATAAAGTTAGAATTGGTTTGTGATACATGGAAGGAACTATGCCGGTTAAATGACATACAACCGCTATGATTTGATCAGTTCTAGTTTTAGTAAAGATCAAGCGAACTTGATGTAAAAGTGCATAGTAATAAAGTTATTGAACCATTAAAACGACACAAAAGTCAAATGGGAGAATGTAAGAATATTTTATATTCTAATATGACTTATTTGTCTTTACGGCTTAATTATAAAGATTAAGTTCACATTAAAGTTAAGAGTTCTAATATTAAAGATGATAACATGATGGATCGGTTTCGATTAAGTCATTAGAATTTGGGCGTATTGATAACCATCCTTCTTTACCTATTATTAAAGTATATATTATGAAGAGTTCTATATAATATATGTAAAGACACATGGGTGATGTTAACTATTAAATGAAGTTGTTTGGTTCTTGGTGGTATCTCTTGGTTGTGTCTCTTGATCAATTTATAAAGAGACATCCATGTAAGGTGAGACATATGGAAAACCATGTAAATAAATACAACATGAAAAGAGAGATGGTGTTAAGAACTTGAATTCTTTCTCCATTAAAAGGAATCATGAAAGTGAAAGGTCAAAGGAAGGAGAGAATCAATTGATGAATTGATTTCATTTTATCATCATTAAGCATTGATTAAATGTTAGTCTTTCTTCTCAATGCATGAAACATGTTAGGGTTGAAATCTAAATCTAGAATATAGTCTTGGGTAGATTTCATTATAGAAATCATAAAAGATAATCTTACAGATGGCGCTAGAGAGGGTCACTGTCTTCTTACGCTTAGTTTCTTATAAAGTGAAATTTTGTGGATTCAAATAAAAACGATCTACAACATGCAATGCAAATAGAAACATAGTAAGGGATAACACAACCTCCAATCGAGCAGAACTTACCAGAACTCCAAAAGAAATCTATGAGAGAAAAATATATACATTAGGTGTTCGATCAATCTGAAAAATCAATCAAACACAGTTTTTAAACACATAGAGAGAGAGAAGAGGGACTGAAAAATATGTGGATATCTCGCTTGATGTTCGTAAGAGCTTCTTTGACACATACGGTGTGGCTCGCAGCTCGTTTCAACATTGGAAGAAAAAATCTTCACCAAGATGCTCCATTCAGTACCGCCGTATTTGCAGGCGGGGCCAGGTGAAGATTACATGCATTATGGTCACTCAATTATAATATAATGGTCAATACCGTAAAAACTCTATAAATTAATAGTGTTATGACTATGATAATTTATTAATTAATAGAGATGTTAATTTTTAAAAAATCCTTTTAGATATATAGTTTTAAAATATTTTTATATGAAATATATTTATTCCATGATATTATATATTATTTAAACTTTCTAGATTTAAATTTTTTTCTAATATAATTATACTATTTTATATTTTTAGGTATGTTGCATACATATGATAAAATAAAAATGCATTTTATATTTAATTCAATAAAATAACACCAAGATGTGAAAAAACAACTAGAGATGAAATTTAATTTTAATTCAAACAAACAATAAAATGCTTTGCTTATGTTTATATATAATCTATATATACTAGGATAAGGCCCATGATGAGTTTATTTGATAAATATTAAGAATATGGGTGGGCACTTTGTTTATTTTATTGGTTCGGTTTGGGTTCGGTTTGGTTTGGTTAATTTGGTAATAGTATTTTTTCAATTGAAGTAAACCATAATTAGTTTAGTATGGATCGGTTTTGGTTCGGTTTGTGTTTTGGTTCGGTTTATTTCAATGGTGACTCTCAAATTTTTTTCTCGTGATTACCTGTGATCTCATACTGCATCTCTCATCTCTCATTGTTATTCTGTGTTGAATACAATTATGTGACTGAATGAGAAAAAAAAAACGAAACATAAACCGAACTGAACCAAATGGGTTTGATTATAAACCCATTTGATAATAGACATAGAATCTATGCGTCAGGTCTACGTTATACTTGAGAGCTTGACTCTAGCACTTGTTGAGTTTACCATCAACAAGACAGTTCAAAGTAGTTGTGATCAATACAAGTCTTACGCGTCCGCCCCAAGTCACTAAAAGAGCTTCACTCTGGAACGAGCAGATCCTGGTTGTGTTGAAAATACGTTGGACACAGTTTGCGATCGACACTCCGAGTCTTGAGTTTATGAATCTCATAGATTACCAATACACGAGCTTCCAGTCTTCCAGAGAGTTAGTATGAGTGAATCTGTCAAGTTTGATGTCTACGTAGTGTTTGAAGTGACACACTGTTAAAGGGATCCATTTTCTATTTGTGTTTTAAGGGCATTTCCAAGAGCCTTTTATTTCTTTATTTTTCAAGAGTTTTAGCATTCCAAATTTGAAGGGTGCACTGGCAATTCTGTCAAATAGTCTTTTTAGTTTTTGTCACAAAAATATCCTTCAAAAAATGATCAAAATAGTCATTTTTGTTTTGAAATTTTTAATATTTTTTTTTTATTTTTTGAAATTTGAAACTATACCCCAAATCCCATCCCTTTAACTCTAATCCCTAAATTTAGATTAGTTAACCCTAAAGGTAAAAGTGTTTATTTACCTTTTTAATAAAACAGTTTAGTCATTTTCTTCTTTGAGTGCTATTTTTGTGAAAATAAACTAAAACATGTTATTCTAGAAAATTTCTCATATTTACATTCTTCAAATTTTTAAGTGTAATATTCAACCCTTCAAATACTTGTATTTATTTTTTATTTTAAATCATATAGTTATATATGTTTTACCATTGCATGAATAATTATATATATATATATATATTAGTTGTTGTTAAATTTTCATTAATTTGTTAGTTTAATAGTTTTATAACATTTATGATCATATTTGATTATTTATTATTATATTTTGTCAAAATACTTTATTTTAATATTTTCAAATAATGTGTCTTCTTTGTTTATGAAAATTTGATGATTATAGTTAATTATGAATAAGATTGATTCTTATTATAATGTAAAGTATACATAAAAAATTGAGAGTGACCATTGAAATAACATACTTTATGTGTTTTTCTTTCAAAATGAGATTAATTGTGACCAAACTGCATCTGTCATCTCTCATTGTTATTCTTATTCTTCTAGATCTCTGTTTAGCAAATGACTTATCAAAAGGGTGGGATCAGAGGTTTCCATTTCAGTATGGAATGATCCTTGACTTCCAACCACTCGCTCGAGACCAGCAAATAGTAATCAACAAATTCAACAGTTGGATCTTATAGTAAGTTCACTCATTAATGAAACATCACGATCATGGGATTCTCAGATAATTCGGTCGCTGGTGGATCCGGCAGATGCGAAGATCATAGAAAGTATATCACTGAGCCGAATACAGTTACTGGACAAGGAAGGTTGGCATTACACCACAAATGGAAAATACTCAGTAAAATCTGGATATCAGGTGGAGCGGGTGTATCCAGATATAGTTAAGACGAGTCTGCTGCCTGGACCAGATGTCACTCCATTAAAGGCGTTCTCTTAGAAAATAAGGTATCCACCCAAGATCAAACATTTTATATGGCAAATAATTACAGACTGTCTGTTGGTGAAGAAAAATTTACGGGCACGAGGAATGCAAGGAGATATTCAGTGTGCACGTTGCGGATCTGACGAGGAATCGATAAATCATATATGTTTTGAATGTCCTCCAGCTGTTCAAGTTTGGGCTCTCTCCCAAATTCCCTTGAACCCACTTATCTTTCCTACTCAAGTAATTTTACAAATATGGATCATTTGCTTTGGAGGATTGAACCATCCATGGAAAATCATTAGTTTGCATGGATTCTTTGGTATATTTGGAAAGCTCGGAATAATAAAGTTTTTAGTAATATAGATATTAATCCTCAGGATACCTTACACAAAGCAGCATTGGAATCAAATTCATGGTATGAAGCGCAGGCGGAGATACAACAGAGGGCCCAATTAAAAGCGAGGGAGGCACCCATTTTACATCAATTCCCGGGGAGATGGTGTTACTCAGATGCATCATGGAAAGATCAGGATCATTATTCAGGACAAGGATGGTATAGTACCCTAGAGGGTTTTGAGGGGTTAATGGGTGCAAGGAACACGAGAGACAGTCTGACACCGCTTCATTCAGAATTAGAGGCTCTCATATGGGCTATGGAAAGTATGAGGAACCTAAGACAATTCATGTGACTTTTTCTATGGATTGTTCTCAAGTGGTGAAGATGGTTTCGGTACCAGAAGAATGACCGACTTTCGCAACATATTTGGAGGATATTCGTCTGTTGAAGGAGGGGTTCAGTCACTCAAAGATCATATATGTACTACGAACGCAGAATATAAAGGCGGACAATCTTGCACGCAGTGTTCGGCAACAAGCGTCTTTTGTCGTTCATATAAACGCAGAGTTGCCTACATGATTTGCAGAGTCGTAATCGAGTTTGTATATTAATGACAAAAAAAAAAACAATAACGGGAATGATATATAGATTCTCGAGATCAACAAAAATACATGGACTAACTAATCATGAACATCTGAAATCTATTTTGTTACTGCTCGATCACTGGAATATTTCTATGGTTGTTATGAAAAGCGCAATTTTGATTACTATTTTGGTGTGAAATGTTTCAGACAATGTTTAGTTCTATTAGGAAACTAAAAAGTTGTTTTCTTGATATGTTTTGTTTATTCCTCGAAGTGAACATTTGGAATAAATAAACTTTGAGAACTGAAGAATGTATATTTTAGTATATTACATAATTACAAAAGTGTATGATGTTTTCATAGATTGCTTTGTTATGTTGGTTATTTTATTCCGGTCTGGTTACCCAAACCACCTCAGACTTGAGTAATAGAATAGCCGGTTGATTTAAAAAAAAAAAATACAAAAGTGCAAATTGTCTTGGTAATAGGGGATGCACTTAAACGTTTGCGTTTTAAACACTTGTCTGTAGGTAAATAGTAGTTATTGTGCTAGAGAGAAAAAAATAGAGTAATGTTAATCCAAATGTTTTCTAATGATGCTACATCAGCAGTTAGAAGAAGTATGAGATGACACCTAAGCAAGTTCAATTTATAATTAATACAAAATTGAGGTTATAACTTTTTGAATGATCTTCAAATAATATATAAGGGGTAATAACTATTATCTCATAACTTTAGTGGCTTGTATTTAAGTAAAAAATTTCAAATATTATTATCTTATTGAATTATGTCATATTTTATACCGGTCAAATTTAGAACCAAAAAATTATTAATTTAATATATTTATCAATTTATCTAATATTAATTTATAGATCTTTTAATATATAAAAGTGACAAACTTTTGGTGCATTTTGGCTAAGTACTAATAAAGTAGCATTTTTAAAACCCCTGAAAATAATTGCAAACAAATCTTCATGTGCGGGATGAATCCCTCATTTATTATTTTTAGAAAAGGATAACATTTTAAATATCAAACAAATAGAAACAAAACTATATTTCTCATTCTACAACTTTATTGCGGCAAGTCTTGTCACAAGGATAAGCACAGTCTATGAGCTTTGCTCCTCCTCTTTCGAAATACCAATCTCCCACAGCTACTGCAATTCTCTATTTTCATATATACAGCAAACATCATTAATAATTTGCCTAAATCATAAATAGGAAAATTATCAATAGAACAACGACAATAAAATGACTAATCTGGCACGTATTTTTTGACCAAAATATCCGTGTCCAAAACATTTTAGTTATCAAGTGTAGTATTTTAGTTAAAAGAAATTAGATCAAAACAAAAGTTCAAACATCAATGGTAGCTGAAGGTGTTAGCTTGGATGCCTTTCAATGGATTATATATTGAAAGACCGTGCGAAAAAACTGTTGTTTTGCAGGTTATATTGTGATTAATGATCAATAGTAAAAACTAATAATGTTGCCTACCTTGTTCTTAACCGCAGGAGAATTTTTGGAATACCATGTGTCATGATTCTCTGTTTGGCAGTGAATAAAGCACGAGTTAATAAACACTCCGTTCTTGCTTGGTTTTGTAAAACCACTGATTAAATTCACCATACGAGTCCTGAAACCTGTAGTACATAATTCAAAAGCAAGACCAAGGAAAAACACTAGCTTAGTTGGTTATTCAAAAACACACACATTAATAGCTAATATATCACCATGCAAAAACTTGAGCTGAGATGCATTGCACTTGGCGATGTTAAATCTACAGTCAGACCAACTTCCACTTGGATCGGCAGATTTAGGAGTTAAACTCTCTTGGATCTGCACAAATACATTATATGAAATATAAATTTTGACTTTTCTAGATAAAGCTGAGGATTAAAGAAGAGAATGGCCTAACCTGCCACGAATCGTATGCAGCATTTAGAATAAACAATGGATTCTTGACTTGGTTTATTAAGTTTTGTGCGAAAAAACACTGCAAACGAAAAAACACTGCAAACATTTAAGACATTGAGCACACTCTCAGATGAGAACTAGCTCACTTGCTTTATTATATAAATAATCTAGAAGTGAATGAAAAAAAATACCGAAGTTGAATTTAGACGTTTTAAACAGTCATTAGGGAGCTGTGTTGCAATATTCTGTAGATAGATTATATAATTACCATATTAGTATATTAAAGACACAATGGCGTACATGCTGGCACGTAGTGTTCGGAATTTAGATGAATCACATTACTTTGAGTCTAAGGATTTTCATGTTAGTAAAAATAAAACAATCGTACATCAAAATACTTAATGTATAGTTTTATTTTTACTAAAATGAAAATCCTTAGAATCAAAATAATCATACATTACACTATTATACAAAAATGTGGATAAATATTAAGCTTATATATTTTGGTTGACCTGGGTTGGTTTATTTTATATGTAAACAGGTTGGTTATATGTTACGATTGAAGATGGAATAAAAGTTCTAGGTCCAACCTAAATCGAAACTCGATTTGGTAAGAAGAGGTTTAATTTTATTAAGACAATCGAATTTGGATGTATTAGGAATGCAGTTAATGAAAAAAAGAGTAGCAGCAGAAACTGATAATATTATAGGTGAAGTGAGGTTTAATTCCCACTTGTACTTCAATTTTAATAGATTAGAAGTGTAATACATTGCAAATATCATGTGCGTACCTGTAATTTTACAACATCTGCATATAAACGGCTAAGAGGTCGACCTCCAGAGACATCGGTACTTCAATTATACAAATTACAAAACAAGTCAATATGTATATTTACAAAGGTTTTGTATGTATATATACAAATTACAAAACACGTCAATATGTATATATACAAATTACAAAATGAATGTAGCTAGAAAATTACTCACGTATCAAGGAAAAGGCCAGCATCGCTCAGACATTTTACTCTGGTGGAAGGATCAAACATATTCGTAAACTTATCACAGTGTAATATCACTGCAAGACCTCCAGCAGAACATCCAGAGAGCAGAGCCTAATGTTATATAAGTAAATATTATGCGGCATAGGTGTTGAATCTGAGTTTGGTCGAGACTCAGTATGGATAGACTGAACTTGACGGTGAGTTAGTTCAAAAGGCATTTTATTAGATTGAGAAGAATAATGGTTTACAAGTCGGAGAAAATTAACGGAAAAATAACCGGTGCTCGGTGAGCTAGCCGGGAAAGCACAAGATGGTGAGAAATGCAACATGCAAAACCCCAATTTCTAGCCGTCAAGTGTATATGTGAATGTTCTGATCCCCTCTCCTCACCGATCTTCTCCTCCTTGTATAGACATATCCTACATCTCGTTCGCCCTAGGTCGTTTCGCCCTAATGGGCTTGATCCTTTTCGGACCAAGCAACTGGGCCGAGCAATCGAGATTTTGAGCCGAGCCAATGCGTTTCCTTTGTGGAGTCGAGTAAAGTAGTCTGCAGCCGAGCATGTGCATTAGGTCGGGAGACCCTTAGCCGAGCTGATGTCCTGATCCTACTTGACGGGCCTGATTATCTATTTTATGGACTTTGTGGAGGGATACAATCTATCTCCTATAATAATTTTTCCCTAGTACACTTGTGACAGGCGTAGTCGATCTTAGTAAATTTATGGTATTAGGTCAAGAAAATAGAGGATTCAGGTCGGAGTTTGGGTGAAAGCGGCTCATTGCTTTTTTCGGATGGTTTCTGCGAGCTATAGGAGCCAAAAGTAGTCGTCGTTTTTCGGTAGAGATCGTTTGCGCGAGTAAAAGGGACTTGGGAATGCATTTACTTGTCTTGCCGTCCCGAATAGAAGCGATCATGACGATGAGAATCAGCGGTTGCTCGGTGAATGTACGTTGCTCGGTGAGAGTGGTGCCTTAGGATTTGGTTAGAGACTTGAGTTTTTGGTCCAGATTGGTTTGGTTCACCCTTGATTCGGTTGGATACCGGTCCAACCGAATCAGTGCTCAGTTAGCACCAAGAAGCAGAACCGTCGTGAATAATGGTGGAGGAAAATTTTCTGATTTCCTAGGCCCTTTTAGGCCTAATGATGGCGCTCTTGGAGATCCATGCCTCCTTTCTTATAAATAGGGAAGTTCAACTCATTCTCTCCATTCTTCTCCGCATTCTCAGGTACTCTCTCTCTCTCTCTCTAGCTTTATTTCTCCCTCTATCCTTCCTTTTCACATTCGTAGTTAGGTTGATCTTCCCGATCCATGAATTGTAGTTCATTTCCTTTCAGGCGAGAAATATGTCTCCTAGAAGCAAGTTGTCGAAGCGAGCAGAAGGGAAAGCCCATAGCCACTGAATCGAGTCCGGAAGAGGATTTGACGGGAAATGAGTGTCCTCTTGATGACTTCAATCTGATTCACCGTGATTCCCTGAGAGATGTCGCTAGCATGGACCATGCTCAGCGTCTATTAGTCACTGATGCCTAGGAACTGCGTTTGAGAGAGGCAGGGATAATAAGGTCACGACCGACGACCAGGAGGTGATCGAATTTTTCAGCAAGGATTCGAGCGGTTCCAAGGAAACGAATGATCAAGAAGTTCATGTAGGGAATGAACAGTTATACCCAATCTGCTATCACCCAAGTGGTATTCTTGAGGAGATGCCGGCTCTGTGCCCTGAACTTATATGATTGTCGATTATGGAGGGTCAGAACTGGGAGAACATGACGTACATGTGGTCGATAGTCGGAAGTGCAAAGATACTGTTGAGGGAGTGTGGGGCTACCAATGTTACCTTTGTCATCCCGAGATACAACCTGAAACCATGGAACCCCCCCCCCACCCCCACCCGTCAGGTAGAAGTGTGTGTATGAGTCGTATTTCCAGAAGAAAACCAAACTATGGTTTCCCATTCCCCTATTGATAACGCCGTACTGATTTTGTCGGGACGTTGCAATCACTCAGTTCTTGAATTGCTCGTTTCAAATTATCGTAGCACTGATGGTGTAGTCCGCCAAAGTTGACATCTCCATGAATGTTTGAATAATTGATGATGACGCAGCCTATGCCAATTGGTTTATTCTCGGTAAAACTTAGGCCGAGCTATAACATTCTGAACTGTCAACCCAACAAGATGGATCACTGTCAGTGTTATTACTTATATGTTAAGGCTGACGAGTCTGCTTTCGAAGAGCCTCCTAAGGACGATTACCACATGATGTTGAATCATAGACTCTGTAGTTCCTAAAGTGGTATGTAGGAAGCCAAGGACGAATAACGTCGAACATATGTTCACCTTTATGAGTTCTAACCTTTTCCTTATTTTGTCTTATGTTTTGCAGTTATTCATCCTAATACCAAAGCATATCCTGAGAAATTTTTTGAAAGCTCTCAAACAATCACAATCCTTAGTCATCAACGTTTTCCAGAGATCAGTCTTGCGAAGATCCAGCGGTGGCAGAGACGTATTGCGCGAGGTACTGTTACTCATCACTTGGATGTCTGCTCGATTTTTCTTTGTTCAAGCATTTACTCAGGTTTTTTGATTGGTGAACCTTGCAGTTGACTGGAGATCGGATCTGCTTTGCATCATAACCGGAGGTCGACGCCTATAACTATTCCCGAAGGAAAAGCAGAGTAGAACCATGAAAACCAAGAAATTGAAGGACTTACCAGATCTTAGCTCTAGACGATGAGTTTAGGGGCCGAATCCAATGGTCAGGCATGATGGAATGGGTTTACTCTACTGATAACCAGTGGTGACTCTACTGATAACCATCCGGCGGATGAGACCGGAGACGGTCAGGGAAATGTTCCCAAAAATACCGATGAACCTCCTTCCGGAGAACTCCAAAAGAAAAGAAAGAAAAGGTAGGTCTTTCGAGAAACTATATAAGTAGTCGGACATGGGGGAGCAAAATTAGCAGCGCGGGATTGGCCAGAGACCGAGTGATTCTTTTGCAGAAGACATCATCCTGGAATGTGTCAAGAAGGCCATCAAGAGCGGGGATGTGACTCTTCCCAGTCGTCACCGTACAGTCGCTGATGATCAAGTGTACTTTCATTACTCCAGTGCCCATACCCCGTTCATGAACAATACAAGGGCGTGTGCCGATCTCTTTCACCAAATAAAGGGCGGGCTGGATGTGATGCCCGAGGTTGCTCACTTAGCCTTTCAAGGCAGATACACTGATGTCACTAAGGCTGCGGTTTTGGTGAGTGTGTTTTAATTTTACGGGCCTTGTCTCGAGTCCCACGTATATATACTGTTTTGTTTTGGTGCTGAGCTGACTTTTATATTTCTCAAAACAACGCTCATGCGAACCTTCTGATATTACATTACGAAAGGGTTTTGAGGAGCCAAGTGAGAGAGCTGAAGGGCAAGGACGACAAATCAAGGATAAGAAGAAGGTGTCCTCATCATGGATAAAGGAAAGGACCGTGCTTTGGCTTGCAGTGAGGCAGAAAAGAAGATAGAAGATGATCTTGAGGCCGAATTAGAGGCTGTTCGAACAGCAATGGAGACTGGAGCGAGAGAAAGTTTCCTTAGCTGAGGAAAAGGAAAAAGAAATCGATCGTCTGAAAAGGTATCACAGCCATGAGGTTACTCAAGAGCGGGTGAGAGTTCTCACTGCTGTGACCGCTAAGTGCAACCGCCGTTTCGTCAACATCCGCAGACATGCAGTCTGTCGGGATGCTTACAAGCAAAAAAAGTCTCCTCTATGCCCAAGCATCAGGATGAGCAAGTGCTTGGAGAAGGTAAGAGACAAAGGGGTACTGGTTCTTCAGGGCGTTGTAGATGTATTTCCTGCGAAGGAGAGCAAGTTTTAACAAGAGACTATCAAGCTTGAAGTTGGTGATATCCCGGAGACTGACCTTTCTTTGTCCTTGCTGATACTCATGTCTCCCTTTCTCAATTATCATCTTTTTCTGGTATCGATCAGTTTGGATCTAACGTCAATCTGATAGATTCGGCGACCGTTAGCAGTATTCAAACTCTGAGCAATTCACTTAGCGCCGATGCCGGGATCCGATCTTGCAGGTATAAATGTTGTTGGTTTGGTTGAAGTTTAAAACAACACTTCTGCTTGGGACCTGGTCTCAGTCGATGATCCGGAGGGTGCTCAGGATCTAATCGAAGAACAAGAGTCTGAGACCGATGATACGGTTCAAGATCGGGGATCGGTGGGACCATGGATCGACGAGACGATAGAGGCTGGCAATCATCATGAAATGGTGGAAGAAATCGGGGATGAGTTTGTGATTTCTACCAACAAAGTCATGGATCTTTCAATCTCCAATTAACCCAAGGAGAACAGGATCAAAAGGCAGATTGTATCATCCTAAGGAGCCGGTTGTAGAGGCCATGGATCCTTTGGCTGACGAGCAGAACCAGCACGATCTGGATCAGGAGATCACCGAGTAGGCCTCTATGTTGTTGTTTGTTTCCTTTAGTTTTTGTTGTTTCTTGCTTCTTCCCTTTCTTTTCTTTTTTTGGTCGGAGCCTGAAAGTCATTTGTTGTAACGCTTAAACATTTTTTTAGCTTTTAAATGATTCCCATTATCCTTTCTCTCGTGACATGCAGGTCCTTAACTGTTGCAGTGCTTTAAACTGTTGATTAGTATTTAGGAAATCATTCAAAGTGCTGAAGTTTAAATTTTCCTAGGCTCGAAGTAACTTAGAGAACCATCAGTCGGTAGACTTTTAGGTTCGGAAATTATCAAAGTACCTTAGATGATTGAAAGTTCAGATCATCGTGGTTAGATTTAAAGTTGTCTTGTAAGTTGTTAGCTGGGAGACAAACCTAGAAGAAATTAAAGTTTAAACCTAGAGAAGCAGAATTTCATTCATTTGCAGTTTACACACAACAACGGGTCTTGACTAATTTAAGCGTAATCTCAACAAGCTTCTTGTCGGCCAAACCGTGCTTTGAGACTGCTAAAAAGTCAAAAATTATCGCTCCGTTAGACGGCCGATAGTGCCTGGCAAGGATATACATGGTCCGTGACTTGATGGAATCCTTTATCTACATGTCTGATCAGGACATAGTTGTTGGTCAGATAGAAGTATCAGTACACTGCGTGCTACTAGGGTTTTTCTTTTCTGCAGGGGCGTAGATATCGGCAAGCCAAGAATCTGTTCTTTGATTTGAACCGTTTGAACATCTCAGTTTCTAGGTTATGACTGTCCATGTTTTTGTTCATTGGTGGGAGAAAATATTTACGACCATCGGTATTGATTGGAACGGACATGGCGAGAAAAGTTCTCAGTTGCTCATTAATTTGTTACTCGGTAGATGATATCACATGGTTTTCTGTTACTTTTTTGTTATAGATGGACTAGTTAAGGCTGCCTAAGAACCCCCAAGGAGGATCAAGCCATCCGTAGTTCCTTTTGTCTAAGTAATGGTGGCTTGGGGTCGCATTTACTAGGTTTTTTTTATCGAGTAAATGTGACAGTAAGTCGTTTACTACGTTTAACGACCCGAGTAAAAGTGACGATAGGGTCATTTACTCGGGTAAGAGATTTTCTTCAAGCATAATAGCGTCTGAGGTTCATGGAGTTCAGTGACCTTGGTACTAGCTAGCTGGTTGATTTTTCGAGTCGGTAAACTCATGGCTTGACGACTTGGGTGATTTTGTAATGACCTTTCTAATTTGTTCCAAGTTTGCCTGCCTTCCACTCCTTGGTGTTCTCGAACACTTTGCGTAGCACAAGGTCATTGAGATCAAGTGGTTGTGATCATACCTTTTTTAAATAGCTCTCGATCTGGTGTTGTTAATTTTGTATCTTTAGTAAGGCTTTATCGCATCGTTCCTCGATTTCGTCCAGAGCATCTAGCATCTTCTCCTTGTTGAGCTCGATGTTCTGTGGCATCTTAGCTCGGCACAGGCTTGTCACGTTGACTTTAGCTGGTGCCATTACTTCGACCCAGTATACTAAGGAGAATGGAGCGTTTTGGTTGTGCCTCTCGGGGTTATTCGGTGCGACCGCATGACCCCGTCCAGTTGATCTGCCATGTAACCCTTCTTAAGGTCGATGCATTTCTTGATGCCATCGATGATAATTTTGTTCGTCACCTCGGCCTGAACAATACCATGCGGATACCATGGTGTCGATGTACTGAGACAGATATCCCATCTGCCGCAGAACTCAAAGATTTTTTCAATGTGAACTAGGAGCCATTGTCGGTTACGATCTCGTAGGGCAAGCCGTAATGGAAGATGATATTTTTCTGTGCATTTCCGCCATTACTAACCTTGTTTCCTCGCCATTGATACATGTGAGAAGGACCTTGTTTGCAGTCCATCGGTAGAGCTTTCCGTCCATTACAATGTAATTTGTACTTCGCACTTTCAGTTGGCGAGCTTGCCATTTCTTGGGAGGCAGTTTACCATCAGGGAGATATTTGATGAACAGGATTCTCCAGTCGGGAGTTGGTTGAACGGGATTATATGTTGGGGTGTCTAACTCCATATCGGTCATTTCGTAGATGGGAGATACGATTGGGTTTCTCTCGCAGGATAGGGTGATGTTGGGTTTCTCTTTTCGGTGGATAGGAATAGTCCGTTTAACCTGATCTTGGAGCTTGTTGCAGAGTGTTGTAACTGTGTCGGCACATACATTTTCTCTTCGGGGAACTTTAGTGAGTTCGAAGGACTCAAATTCCTTAGTGAGATCTTGGGTGATTTTCAAATATGCATACATGCGTTGGTTTTGGCTTTAACAGCCTTATCCCAACAGATTCCCACGATGAGGAACTCATACTATGCTTCGTTGTTTGATGACACAAATCTGATGCTGAAAGATTGGTGGAATAGTTCTCCGGATGATGATTGCAGTTGGACTCCTGCCCCCGCCCCTTTGTTCAATAAGGAACCATCAACATGCAAAATCCAGTTTTTGCTCGGCAAGATGAGGTCTTGCTCGAGCTAGGGCGCTAGATAGATTAGGAAATTGGCTAAAACTTGTGATTTTGCAGTTGTAGGTTATATCGTGCTTGTTGAGCTCGATCATCCACTTTTTACATCATTGTTCGGAGAAGTTGGTTCGTTAGAATTTTGATCTAGTGAGACTGGAAGTATGCTCGGACTTCCTTGTCGATGTGACGACTGCTAGAGCCATCTTCTCGAGAGTCGCGTAACACGTTTTTGGATTGGTCATGCATTTGAAAAGTATAGAAGATGGTCTTCTGCTCCCCTCGGTCTTCCTTGATGAGGACACTGCTGACCACCGTAGAGGAGACCGTAATATACAAAGATAGTGTGGTTTCCTTCGTCGGTTTTGGACAATACTGGTGGTGTCGTCGCGTACTGCTTCAGTTGGTTGAACCCCTTCCTCGCACTTCTCTTCCCAAAAAAACTTCTTATTCCCACATAGTAATTCGTAGAAAGGAAGACATTTGTGTATTGACCGGGATATGAACCGATTGAGTGCTGTCACTCGGCCAGTCAGGCGCTGGGCTTCTTTGCTATTCTTCAGGCTGGAAAGATCAAGGATTGCAAAGATTTTCTTCGGTTTGGCTTTGTTCCCTTGTTTTCTTATGATGTAACCAAAGAATTCCCGTAACATAATGCCAAATGACATTTGTCTGGGTTCAGCTTCATGCCGTACTCATTCGATGTTCGAAAACATTCCTTTAAATGGTGGAGATGATTGGTAGCACGAAACGACTTGACGAGCATATCGTCAATGCAGACTTCCATTGTGACCCTAAGTTTATCAGTGAACATCTTGTTGACGATTTGATAGTTAGTTGCTCCCACATTTTTCAGGCCGGAAGGCATGAACTTGTAACAGTACGTTCCTCGGTTTGTGATGCATGTTGTCTTTTCTCAGTCTTCTGAGTGCATCATGATTTGGTTGTAGCCCGAGAAAACATCCATGAATGTTAGTAGCTCATTTCCGACTGTTGAATCTACTAGTCAATCAATGTGTGAGAGTGGAAAGTTGTATTTTGGGTAGGCCTTGTTAAGATCGGTGAACTCAACACAAACGTGCCATTTACCTTTTTTTCTTCTTGTCAATGACCGGGTTGGCAAGCCATTCTAGGTATCATACCCCGGTGATTGATCCGGCCCCGAGCAACTGATCGACCTCTTCATTGACTACTTTTGATCGTTCGGGACCGAGCTTCCTCCTTTTTTGCCTGATCGGTTTGAGGGTGGGATGGATGTTCAGCTTGTGAGTTTTGATAGTCAGGACTATGCCTTTCATGTCCGCGGTCGTCCAGGAAAAAGTCGAGATGTTTTCTTTGAGGATTGAGATGATCTTGTCTTTCTTCTAGGCAACTAGGTAGGTTTTTGACCCTGACAGTCTTATTAGGGTCAGATTCATCGAGGCCAGCTTTTAGGACTTCTTCTTTCTACGGGTAGAACTTATGGATAGGGTTTCCCGCCGTATTGACATGAGAAGTCGATCGTTGGAGCTTGACTGTAGCGACGAGGAGGTTCCTTGTGGCCTATTGATCTCCTCGTAGCGTCAAGATCTGCATGTCTTTACTTGGGTATTTGATGCATTGATGGTATGTTGATGAGATCACTTTCATTGAGTTAATCCATGGCGTGTTAAGGATGACGTTGTATGGTTCTTTTGTATTGATGACGGAAAATTAATCCTCCAAGTGACCCCGCATGCGTCGACCAGTAGAAATATCGTACCCAGCATTAGCTCGAAGGCTCTATTGAACCCAGTGAGTGATCGGTTGAAGGTTTCATGTCTTGGAGATAAACTCCCATTTATCGAGAGTGTCTCAGATGATGAGATTGTCCGAGCTACCGGTATCTATCATAAATTTGGTGACCTCGCAGTCTCCGATCTCGAGTTCTACAAGGAGGGGATCGTTGTGCAGTGTGTGTATGCCTATAGCGTCTTCGGCCGAAAAACTGATATGTAGATCATTCTCTGGCCAAGAGGGCCATTTCTGCGCAGATGTCGCTTGTCTTCAGAAATCCTTGATCGATTAGACCAAGTCACCGCATGGCGGAGAGACACCGATGATAATGTCTTGCTGAGGATTACGTTCTGCTTGCTTTGGTTGTATGTTCCCTCGCAAATTCTTTCTGTTCAACTGGCTGGGCCCTCGTTCGTGCCAGACCCCTGATTAATCAAGTTTTTTACGTAGGTCGGCAGTCTTTGGCCCATTGAGTTTGTTCCTTACGTCATCGACTTTAGATTTGAGCTTGTCTTGGAGATTGATGACGTCAAGGTTGGTGTCGTGCTTGTTCACTGCTCGGGCGAGTGTTGGTAGGATCCAATTTTCTCACCTTCGAGCTATTGATCATGGTTCGCAGGTCTGTTGCATCTCCTACGCTGCTACTCGGTCTTGTCAGTTTGTGGGTAAGTAAGGCGCGCAGGTCTTCAGGCTGCAATTCTTCGTCGTAAGATGTCTCTGGTCCAGCGAGAATCACTTGAACGCGTTTTCAGTTTCTTGGTTGCTCTTCATTGGGAGGGGAATCATCTCAGTCCTGTGGAGTGGTTCCTTCATTGTTTGGTCGGGATTCCTCCCCTTGAGACCTTTGGAGATTCTTATCTTTGTTCTTGCTCCAGCTCTTGCTGTTTTACGGTCTTGGTTTGCACTCCTTCATGTTGTGGCCCTTGAATTTTTGGTACGTGCAGAACTTGTCTAGGTAGAAGGAGCTCGAGGAACTGGCAGGTGTATGCGGTTTCTCGTCGTCGCCGCATTCCCAAGTATTCCAGACTTTTTCTCGGAAAACTATTGTCGAGTCGGATTTCTTGTTTTCACCTACGTCGTTGAGAAAACCTTTCTTTTGATCGGTTTATCATAGGCGGAATGTCGACATGGCTCTTGACGAGTTTTAGTGGTTTTTGATGTAGCCTACTTCAAAGCGTCTACTTACTGAGGATTACTCAGGTATCTTCCTCCATTCAAATGAAGTGGTTGGACAGAGCAATAACATATTGGAGGGAGGTCGTTTGGCTTATGTACAGATCGGCGCAGAACTGCAAGTGCACCCAATGAGCGTTTTGTAAAGCATCTACCACCATATGGTGAGGGTTGTTTACTTTGGTCATGATGGCATGATGTCGCAGAGACTCTGAACGGAGACTTGGGACATCTTTCATAAGTCAGAGGAGGTTGCCCCCTGAACAGTAAACATGATATAATGTTTAAGGAACACAAATGATAGGTCGTGGAAACTGTCGATGGAGTTCTTGGTAAGTCGGGAAAACCAAGTTAAAGCCGGGCCGACGAGGCTTTCGACGAAAGTTGACAAAAGCCGGTGACTTTGATGTCATCGAAAAATTTTGCTTGTCCCATCGCTATGTTAAATGTGGTCATGTGATCGGTGGAGTCTAAGTCGCCGGAGTAGGTCAGAAGGTGAAACTTCTCTGTAGATTAGAGTCGGACGTTGCTGGTTCGCCTGGAAAATGGGGTTTGAGTGTGGAAGCGAGGACGCGGTTGATCTGTGGGTCTGAGCTTGTGACGTGGTGAATTTTGTAATGGATGTCCTGCAACAAGAATTTAAGCTTGGCGATTTTGCGGACGGTCGTTGGGTCTGGACCAGCGTTTTCGGTAGCTGGGTGTTTGCTCTCCTTCACCAGCCGTTTGGTCGGTGTTGAAGAGATATCATCGTATTGTCGGGGAGTTTCTGGTATGGCTGTCTGGAAGAGCGAAGACAGCGGCTAGGGCGGTGAGGTGTTTGTTCGTCACCTTTTGAACAAAGCGCGCCATGATGGTATTAATGAAATCTGACACGGTCAGTGCTGCTTCAACTGGAGTAGGTTTTGGTTCTTCACCGGAGGTTGATTTGACGAGAGTTATGTCGATCTTTGTTAACGCTACTTTGTTATGCCCCACGGTGGGTGTCAACTGTTGAATATGACTTTGGTTGGGACTCGGTACGGATATACTAAACTCCATGGTGGGTTAGTTCAAAGGTGTTTTATTATATTGGGAAGAATAACGGTTTACAAGTCGGAGAGAATAGACGGAAAAGTAACCTATGATCGGTGAGCTAGACGGAAATATACAAGGTGATGAGAAATACAACAGGCAAAACCCTAATTTCTAGCCGTCAAGTGTGTATGTGAATGTTCGAATTCCCTCTCCTCGACGATCTTCTCCTCCTTATATAGATAAATCCTACTTCGCATTCGCCCTAGGTCGTCTCGCTCTAATAGGCTTGATCCTTCTTGGACTAAGCAATTGGGCCGAGCAATCGGGCTATTGAGCCGAACTGATGTGTTTACTTTGTTGAATCAAGTAAAGTAGTATGCAGCCGAGCCCGTGCGTTTGGTCGGGAGCCGCTTAGCCGAGCAGATGTCTTGGTCTGACTTGACGGGCCTGGATTCTCTATTTTATAAGCTTTGTCGAGGGATACAATACATCTCCTACAATATGCATACAAAAAAAACAACAACGAAAACAATGGTTACCTGCTTTGCAGAACGTATTCCTTTCCCCATCAACTCTACCATAGCAGCTGACCATATTCGCTTTCCTCTAAACTGAAGTTTTGCAGTCTAATATGTAGGAAAAGTACAATATAGCAATCAGTACTACACAAACAGTAATCAAGCTTACACTTATGTTTTGACTAAGCTAACCTTATTTTCAATGTCTCCAATAAAGGATCCACCGTCACAGTACCTAATTTTTACTCTATTCCAGTTATAAAAGTCTAAAAACAAACATTTTTATTAGCAACCTAAACAGAGATAAACATCACATATAGTGATTTATAAGAAACTAACCTGGATTTTCTGTGGCTTTGTTACTTAAAATTCCTGTAAAAGGTAACTGTTTTTCCATATACTTGGACGATCCATGACGAGTTGTTTTCATGTTAACACAAGTTTTAATGGTACCACACCATTGACCTTCCTATCAAAACATAAAACGCAATCATGTACGACTAATATCTTTAATATGTATTAGGAGAATTATCTCTATGATGCAACAAACCTCCAATTGAACGAGCCAATTCTTTGCTCCTGAACCAGACCCGGGATGAAAATGATATCCTGGAAGACTTCCATCTAGACACACTAATAACAAATATATCTGAATGATCTTATGAATCAAGGTTTGAAAAAGTGAGTAATATGAAACATTTATTATCAAAGGCGATGGATCATATAATGTTTTTGAAGATGTTACCTGCTCCATTTTCAGTTCCAGATTGAATGAGAGTGAGTGGTACCCATAGAAATTTTGCTTCAGAATGAACATCATTTTCAGTCACCTTTGTTCCATTGAAATTTGTGAACCTCTCTATTTCATCATACTCCATCACCCCATTTACAGGAAGCATTAAGAGAAGGAGACCAAACGACGTCAGACTCCATACAAGCTTCTTCATTTCAAAGGACACACAAGGTGTTTTAGAATTGACCAGACACTTGGTTTATTTAGAAATGTATATGCGAATGAGAGTGACGTGAGAGCAGCGAGCGCATTAGTTACCAAACGTTTCTCTTAATTATGAGGAGAGCATAAACCTACCGGACTAAGAAGGATATTTAACAGGCTAGTTAGTCGCATTTGACCAAATCAAGATCTTGAAAAGGTAAAATATATTTTTGTTATTCAGAAATCAGATCGCAGAATGTTGCAGAGAGATTGCAATTATTTCTGAGCTGGCCAAAAGTCTTTCCACTAAACGATTCTTAAGATTTTTGGAGCCCGGTTTAACTGCTTCAAACCTGGTTTGAGATCCTGACTCAAAAGCTGTAAACCCCAAATTCGATTATCATTGAGGCCCAAAAAGGAAATATAGGTCCATGAATGTCAAAGCACACCCCAGACTCAGGGAGTCAGATACACCGATCTAGGAGGAGTCAACTGAAAACATAAAGAAATCAAGAGCATTAAAGACCATCATTAAAAGTGACCGATCCACGCCGGAGATCACGCCACCCTTATAATTCAACGAAAATGCCTATAAAAGAAGAAGGAGGAGCCAAAGACAAGGGGATCCGAATTCTCGATAGCTAAACTATACTCTCATTATAAAAAATTTCATTGTTATCAATAAAATATTTATTTTCCATTATTGATTATAGCTTGGTCTTTTCATTGAGCTTACTTTTTAATCAAATCTTTTTATCCATAAACCCTATTTTGTGTGAATTTTAGGATTCATTATTTGGCACTGGAAGGAAGAGGGATTTTAATTAAAAATATCTCTCTAAGAAAAACCGACGTGAAATACAGGTCACCACTATGTCTGCCACTGATGGAAGCAACAACAGCCCCTTGAATGGATCAAACCAGGCCGGCGTAAACACCAACGACCCGCAGCTAGACAGCCAAGGAAATCCAATTGCCCCATCATCTGATGCCCCACAGTTTGTTCTCACAATCACCCCAACAATTTACCAACACCGCCAACAGCTCAGCCCATCGCATGGACGCCTTGTTAGCTAAGGTACATGGTAACAGGCGTAACACTTTCTCTGTTTTATTTCAAAGTGCAGGAAAGCATGATACTGCAGGACGAGAAGCCCTGCAGCGGTTGGAGTAGATGGCCCGAACCCAAGCAGAGCAACAAGATTGGATCAATGAGCTGCTAGCCCAATTACCAGGGACTCCACGAAATGTAACTCTCGGAACAAATGCAGCATCCTCAAGGTACAATGGAGCAGACAGTAATAACGGATCGGGCCCCGACATGAAAGCAACGCTCCCAAGAGGAGGAATCTGAGACATTTGGCGAGATTTGGAGGGTATCAACGAAGCTTCAATTGGTGCAATCTCAAATCCATCGAGCTACGAGCTCAGCCCCCGAAGTAGATCAAGTCATTTAAGAAACGCAGAGAACACCATTCACGAAAAAGATCACTAGCATTCCCATCCCAAACATCAAACTCAAGATCCCGCTCTACGAAGGAAAGACTGACCCTCGAGCTCACATGACTTTCTTTGGCATCGTGATGGGCCAAAATCGATTCAATGACGGAGAACGGCATGCCGGATACTGCCATCTCTTCGTTGAAACATTGGAAGGAGTCACTCTCAACACCATCGACAACTTCAACCAGCTCTCAACCGTATTCATGAAACACTACTATATGTTCATAGAGAAAGGAGCGTCAAACGCCGACCTATGGATCATGTCCCAAAAAGAACATGATTCACTCTACACCTTCATCGATCGGTTCAAGACTGTTCTCTCAAACATCATCATGAGTGATAGTGCATGAATATCAGCACTGCAAAATGACTTATGGCACGATTCATGATTCCGCAAGGAGCTTCTTCTAAACAAACCCAATAATTTGTAAGACGCTCTCCACTGGGCTACAAGATACATGGAAATGGAAGAACAAAAAGAAGGCACTTGATGAAAATCACATAACAATGTCGAAACCAAGAGAGAGACATATGAAGATAATGTTGATCGGCCAAGAGGATGAGGACCAAGGAACAACAGAGGTCGCTCCTTTAAAGTGAGAAAAGAAGATGAATCCGGCGATGAAGAGAGGGAGAACCCAAAGCCTTGATCACATAAACCAAGATCAAACACATGGAACATAAAATATAGCTCCTAATAGATCACATTTACCGAGATTCCAGTCTCCACCAGAGACCTGTTATCTCACAATTTGCAAACAATATATTTATGACCAATGCATAGTTATGTGGACAATCTAGGTTTGCCATTTCTTTCTCGTCAAACTCTATGATTGCATCGTCTTCTGGTTTAGTTTTGATGGATTTCACCGGTATTCCATATTCTTTTAATGCTCTCACAGATTTATCACAGTAGGGGTTCCCTCCTATTATTACGTTAACCTTCTTTCTTGAGGTCGGCGGTCCTGGTGCGTCTGCACTCTTGTTATCTCGATCTCTTTTGGTTGACTCTTCTTTTGCATCCTTTGCTTCCCTGGCTTCTTTGGACTTCTTTATTTCTTCTTGAAATTTTGTTAACCGACCCAGAAATAAAGCTGTCAAGACAAGCTTTAACAAGGTTCAACATATCTTTGCAGAACCGCTTAGGAACCATACGTCTACCAACCTATGTAGGAAGAATAATGTTAGACACAAAATTTACGATTATCGAGTCCTTGGACATGTACAACATTATACTTGAACACCCTTGATACATGCAATGAGAGCTGTTCAATCAGCTTACCATCAATGTATCAAGCTCCCAACAGCCATAGGCATCACCACGATACATGGGAGTCAAAAATCAGAAAAGATGTGACATATTCACGAAAGCCTATTTAAGCGACCTAACCTTCTTCAAATAGAGCCAGCAGAAAAGGTGGGAGAGAACAAGGAGAAGAAGTAAGAAGAAGCATCAGAATAGAAGGAGCTCGGCAAAAAAAAACACAGGATTCATATTTTTTTTTTACTTTGCAATAAAGTGAACTACGGCAAGGCTTGATCCCACATTGGGTACATAGGGAATCTATTTTGAGTACAGCTGTTAACGTATATAAAATTTAATTTTATTCTTTCCAAGCAATGGGCTTCTGAGCTCCAATCAGTTGCGAGCTACCAAGCCCGATCGACCAAAATCCCGAGATCTTACCTCGCTTCGAAAAATCTATTAATGAGTTCCTAAGGAAAACTCAAAGAAAAATCATATCTCATGAAAATCCTCCTTAACTTAGAGTTTCCGCTCTTAACATTTTCTCCCTGGCAAGACATGTCATATCTATTTCATGCATCTCTCATAGGTGCATTGGTGAAACAACACCACGCTTGTGAAAAGCGTCTATTAGGACAATTCACCGTGCCCCGCGTGAGGTTAAGCACACCTATCTTAAACAGAAACCGTGTGGTATGCTCAAATTATCCTTTAAGCTACTCTCTAAATTAAGTGGTTCACTGTAGCACTTAAAGGTCGAATCCATAAAAACTCTAAGATTGCACAATAAACTTTCGTTCTTGAATAAAGCTAGACGTTATAAAATGAAATGCAATAAATGACAATAGAAAGTAAAGTAGTTGTCAGTTATCAGAATGAAGGCGCCAGATCTAGGGAAACAATAAGGAGATTCAAAACACAAATCAATAGATGCGAAGGGTTTAATTAGGTTCAATGCCAGAAATTGAACTCAACAATAAGTTACCCAGCTCTCGCTGCGATAAACTATCAAATGCTTAACTCTAATCAAAAACCAATTCACATTTCCAACTTGATGAATCAACAAGAAATACACAATATTTGATATTGTTTAACTAAACCCTAGACCAACTCTCGTTACGGATAAGTATTTAGTCCAACAAGATTCAGTTCAAGTTATTGGCCACATTCTCGCGCTATTCCAACTATCCTATGAACCTAGGCTCAGGTAATTGTTGGGGATAGATTGCATCTACCCCCATAGCCCCATCTTGACGAGATCTCGGCCCAAAGTAAGTATCGAAGTCGGCCCAGAGGGCCCAGATCACCGACTTCAAGGTGTATATATAAAGAGAAGGTTGAATTGAAGAGGACACACACAGACATTGGAGAAGAAGCCTAGAAACTAGGGTTCTATTCGACTTACTTGTTCTTGCTTTATTCTTCAAATAAACACTCAAATTCATTCAATAAAAACTCGATTTGTTCTCTAAATCAACTATTTTCCAAAACTCACTATCGAAATCGATAATCGCTCAAGATCACCGGTTTCAGATTCAACGATTTGCGCCGTTTGTGGGGAATAGGCTGATAGTAACGATCAAGAACGTCGATCAAGATAATGACACGATCTCCGACAAATCCACCAGGTCAACATCCAGTCGACCTAAACACCGTTCTCGCGTCTCTCGCCGCCGTGGTTCAACGCCTTGACCAGCAAGAAGCCGCAAACAAAGCGACTCAAGAACGTCTAGACACAATCGCCGCTGCTTGTCTTCCCCCAGCGCAGGCCGACGATCAAGATCTGGATACCGCTCGTCGACGTCTCTTCCAAACTACGGTGCGCAACCAAGCAACCGATCAGGCGACCAACGAAGAACTCCAACGTCTTCCAGGGACAATCAAAGATATGTCGTCTAAAATTCATCAAGCCATCAGTTTTTCTTCGGAAATCGATCGAGTTCTGGAAGCAACTCAGAAAACTCCCTTCACCCAAAAGATAACCGACATCCGAGTTCGACACCAGGATAAACTCTGGATACCTTCTTTCCGCGGCGATTCTGACCCTAGCGATCATATGACTAGCTTCAACATCGCTATGGGCCGAGCGTATTTTACTACGGAAGAACGAGATGCCGGCTACTGCCAACTCTTCGTCGAAAGCCTGGCAGGACCGGCCCTCACTTGGTTTTCTCGGCTAACTGCTAATTCCATTAACACTTTTAAAGAACTTTCTACCGAGTTCCTTAAGCATTACTCCATGTACATCCGTCAAGGAGCCTCTGCCACCGATCTTTGGAAAATAGCTCAAGGCCAGAAGGAATCTCTCCAAGACTTCATGGAGCGATTCAAGAACCTTGTCTCAAAAGTCGATGTACCAGACAAAACTGCAGTGGAGGCATTACGTAATGCATTATGGATCAGATCATCCTTCCGATCTGACCTATACACAACAGTACAATTACTCTAGAGGACGCCCTCCACAGAGCCAACTATTTCATACGGATGGAGGAGGACAACGCGGCTTATACGGCAAAGCAGAACGCATTAAAAGCCTAGTTAACCTCAAAGACGGCTTCTGTCACTCAGGAACCGCGGCAGCATCAATCCAATAACGACAAGAAAGAGAAAGTTTATTCGGTAGCCGAGGAGCCAGGATCTACTTCGTCCACAGCACCTACCGAGCGACCATGGAATGTGTGGGACAGAACACTAGAGGGAAAACCTCTAACCTATGACGAAACCAAGTTTTGCACCTACCACAAAGCTAGGGGTCATGATACAAAGGAATGCAAATAACTCGCAGAGGCTCTGTTCTCGGCATTTAAGAATGGTGTCGTCACTCCCGACCTGCCGAAAGCCAAACAGGCGAGGAAAAAAGGAAGTTGGACAAAGAATAAACAAAATAACACCAAGGCACAAGAAGTCCGACAAGAAGACCGAGATGCAGCGGCTCCGCCGAGACAGCGAGATGATACTGATACCAAAGACAAAAGACCACAAGTGGCACGTCGGATCAATCTTATCTTGGCACGTCCCTTAACACCATCTCCTAAAGACACCGACCACCGAGATCTACGAGAACATATCCAGCAAAACGCCCTATTACCGATATACGCGACACCCTCCTCCAGAGGAAGAAGTCTAAGCTGTCAAACGAAGACCTCCGCCAGAAACTCAAATCCAACACAAGCGTGGCACGAGCAGATCTCAGGAAATCATTATCGGACCAGCGTCCCAGTGTTTTCCGCCGAGTCAATGTCATTTTGGGAGGGTCTCCCGTATGCAACAGTTCAGTGAAAGCCATCAAGGAGTATCAACGCAAAGCCGTGAGCGCTCATCGCTGGCCGGCGAAGCGTGAAGTGGAAACACCTATCACATTTTCTGAACTCGACCTTACCGATATCGATCATCCGCATAACGACCATCTGATAATCGAACTACAGATCGGTACTTGTGAAGTCACCCGAGTCCTCGTCGATACCAGAAGCTCTGTCGATCTCATCTTTCGACAGACATTGATTAAAATGATGATCGACCTCAAAGACATCATACCTCCCTCACGCGCCCTCACAGGGTTCAATGGATCGTCAACTACCTTACTGGGCACCATTCGCCTCAACGTGTTCGTAGGAGGAGTGAACAAAATCATCAAATTCTCCGTGATCGATACCGAGACCCAGTACAATGCAATTCTAGGAACGCCTTGGCTTCACTCAATGAAAGCGGTTCCGTCGACATACCACCAATGCGTCAAATTTCCTACCAAAGAAGGAAAAATCTTCACTCTCGCTGGGAACCAACGCCTGGCTCGAAGTATGCTGATCACCGACTTCAAAAACAAGCAAGTCACCTACGCCATCGAACCAGAAAAGAAACTATCCCCTTCCAAAGAAGAAACGATCCAAGTCGGCATCAACGCTGAAAATCCAGATCGAACCGTCGGGATAGGATCCAAACTTAGCGACAACCTGGCAACAGAACTGACCGCTTTCCTTTGTGCACATAAATCAACGTTTGCCTGGTCAACTGCCGACATGCCCGGTATCGATCCCGCCGTTACAGCTCATCGATTAAACGTCGATCCCACTTACAAACCAATTAAGCAGAAACGACGCAAACTGGGCCCCGAAAGAGCAAAGGTAGTCAACGATGAGGTCGACAGGCTTCTCCAAGCAGGATCTATTGCCGAGGTAAAATACCCAGATTGGTTAGCTAATCCAGTAGTCGTCAAAAAGAAAAATGGGAAATGGAGAGTTTGCATCGACTTCACCGATCTGAATAAAGCTTGTCCAAAAGACAGTTTCCCACTACCTCATATAGATCTGATGGTGGAATCTACTTCAAGAAATGAACTACTCTCCTTCATGGACGCATTTTCGGGTTATAATCAAATCATGATGAACCCTGACGATCGCGAAAAAGCATCGTTCATCACTGACAGAGGAACATACTACTACCGAGTAATGCCTTTCGGACTCAAGAATGTAGGAGCCACCTACCAACGACTCGTCAACATAATGTTTGCCGACAAGTTGGGAATCACTATGGAGGTTTACATCGACGATATGCTCGTCAAGTCGCTTATCGCAAAGGATCATATCCAACACCTTTCTGAGTGCTTTGAAACCCTGAACAAATACGGGATGAAGCTTAATCCAGCGAAATGCACCTTCGGAGTCACCTCAGGCGAATTCCTCGGATATATCGTGACCCAGCGAGGTATCGAAGCAAACCCAAAGCAAATCTCTGCGGTCCTAGATCTACCCGATCCAAAGACGTCTCGAGAAATTCAGCGCCTTACCGGCAGAGAGGCGGCCCTCAACCGATTCATTTCCAGGTCCACGGAGAAGTGCCTCCCATTCTATGAGCTACTGCAGGGAAACAAAAAATTCTTGTGGGACGAAGCATGTGAAAAGGCTTTCGCCGCGTTGAAGCGATATTTGACGACCCCGCCGGTCCTAGTGAAACCCGATGCAGGCGACACCCTATATCTCTACATCGCAGTCTCTCCTTCCGCGGTCAGTAGCGTACTCATTAAAGAAGATCGAGGCGAGCAGCATCTTGTTTTCTACACTAGCAAACGCCTAACCAATGCCGAGACAAGGTATCCCACGCTCGAAAGAATGGCCCTCGCAATTGTCACCTCGGCAAGGAAGCTACGCCCTTATTTCCAATCTCACTCTATCGTAGTCCTTACCGACCTCCCTCTGCGAACCATACTGCAGAATGCGAATCAGTCAGGGAGACTTTCGAAATGGGCCATCGAGCTCAGTGAATACGACATCACTTACAAAGGAAGGCCAACTATCAAAGCCCAAGTTTTGGCCAACTTCATTATCAAAATTCCTCCCGATCAAGCAGCAGAACTCGAGATCCCAGTCAGAAGTTCGATCCTACACGTCGACGGAGCCTCATTTAATAAAGGGTTTGGGATAGGCGTCCACCTCCAATCACCCACCGGCGAACTCATCGAACAATCGTTTCGACTTGGCTTCGCGGCATCAAACAACGAGGCCGAATACGAAGCATTGATTGCCGGTCTTCGCTTGGCAAAAGTAGTCGGAGCAAAGCGGTTACAAGCCTTTTGTGACTCCCAACTCGTCGCGAGCCAGTACAGCGGCGACTACGAGGCAAAAAACGAAAGGATGGATGCATACCTTGGTCTTACCAAAAGTTTAGCTGCGGAATTCGATCACTTCGAACTCACCAAGGTTCCTCGAGAAGAGAACTGCTTCGCAGACGCACTTGCCGCGTTGGGGAGTAGTCAACGAAATCAAATCAGAAGGAAGATCCCGATACATAGAGTAAAAAGACCGAGTATCACACTACCCAGTGGTGATAATATTCTAGCTATCTCTTCCAACACCGCCGAGATCATTTCCCAAGGACAAGCTGGTGACGACTGGCGGACACCCTTTCTTGATTACCTCGACAGAGGAATACTTCCTCCGGACAAATGGGAATCCCGTCGACTTAAAGCAAAAAGCTCGAATTACGTATCAATAGATGGTAGATTACACCGATGGACGGCAAACAAACTACTCCTTACTTGCATCGAAAAGGAGGAAGCAGAGCTCGTCATGATGGAAACCCACGAAGGCGAAGGGGGTAACCACGGTGGAGGTCGATCTCTCGCATTAAAACTGAAAACCCAGGGTCATTACTGGCCAACCATGGTCAATGATTGCGAAGAATACACGTCCCGATGCGACAAATGTCAACGACATGCCCCTAACATACACTCTCCCACCGAGTTGTTGAAAACATCATCGGCGCCGTACCCATTCATGCGATGGGCGATGGATATCGTTGGTCCCCTGCCAAGCTCTAGACAAAGACGTTTTCTGCTCGTCATGACCGATTACTTCACAAAATGGGTTGAAGCAAAAGCTTATGTCCAAATCACCGAGAAGGAAGTCCAGAGTTTCGTCTGGAAATACATCATATGTCGATACAGATTACCCTACGAGATAGTAACCGACAATGGAAGTCAGTTTACCTCTACCAAGTTTCGCAAATTCTGCGAGAAGTGGAGAATTCGTCTCAGCTTTTCAACTCCCAGGTATCCGCAAGGGAATGGGCAAGCGGAGGCAACAAATAAAGTCATTATAGACAGAATCAAAAAGAGGCTGGATCTTAAGAAAGGACGTTGGACAGACGAATTGGAGGGAGTACTATGGTCCCATCGCACGACGCCCCGAAGTGCTACAGGAAAAACTCCCTTTTCCCTAGCATATGGCGTCGAAGCAATGGTCCCAGCCGAGGTCAATGTCACCAGCTTTAGAAGACTGAAGCTCCCTCAACATCAAGATCTCAACCATGAAATGATGATTGGCGCTCTTGATCAACTCAAAGAACGCCGGGATCAGGCCCTATTACGGATTCAAAACTATCAACATCTCGCTGAATCCTACTACAACCGAAAAGTCTGATCGCGCCCAATACAACTTGGCGACCTCGTCCTCCGTAAAGTCTTTGAAAACACCAAAGAGTGGAGAGCAGGTAAACTCGGCACTAACTGGGAAGGACCCTACAAAGTAACACACGTGGTCAAACCAGGAGTTTATCGACTCGAAACATCCTCTGGCGAACAAATATCGAGATCCTGGAACTCAATCAACTTGAAGCGTTATTTCGGCGCCTAGAGGAAGGAAGGGAAACTACGAGTGACTTGATCCCTTCTCGGGTACGTAGGCAGCCTTTAACCAGGTTCAGTCACAAAAAAAAAAAAGAAAAAAAAAAAAAAAGAGAACTACGAGTGACTTGATCCCTTCTCGGGTACGTAGGCAGCCTTTAACCGGGTTCAGTCACAAAAACAAAAAAAAAATATATATATATATAGTATATATACGAATATATTTTTGCATATTCGCATGACGATCTCCCCTTGATCATTATTCGATTAAACCTAACTCGGTTCTCGTCGAATTAGTCACCTTTTTTTCTTCAAAAGAACAGAAAGTCGGCACGTAATCCACAGTAGGACACCACGCCGAAAGGACTTACTTACTCTTATGTCCTGATCAGACGCTTAAGAGTTCAAAAGTCGAATGATATCATATCACAGTAGACAAAAGAAAAAACTATTTGAACCTCTTTGAAGTATTTCCAGTATGTTTCTTCCTAGACTTTACATGGAAACATTGTCGGCCTATCTGACGAGATAGTTCCTATTTGTTCACCTAGTAAATGTAAAACGAAATATCGACATCGGCTCATTTATCATATCGGCTGGTGCTCTTAACTTCGTGATAAGAATTGCGTATGCAAGAAAAAATAAAGATGCTTCATAAATTAAAAAGGAGCCAAACTCGGCGATAAGTCTTTACATAAAACAAAACAAACAAGTACAACATCTTATCCAGAGCGAAGATCCTCAATGTCTTGGGGAGAAAACACCGCCATATTGGAACCATGCTCGTCTATCCTAATCGGAGTGAGATCGATCTCCGAGGCTTCGACGACTTCCATTTCTTGGAGCTCTCCATGATACTTCACCTCATCGGCCTTAGCCTGTTGAAGGATCTCCTCCATTGATAAACCCTGGGAATGGATCTTCTCAAGGCTTTCTCGAATCCCCTTCGCTTGGGAGAACAGAGCCAGCTTGGATCGAATGGACGGTTGCTCCTCAACAAACTGGCGCATCTTCTCGTATGTCGGCGCAATCTGGTTCTTCAGGATGGATTCAACCCGGAGTCTCTCCTTTCTGACCTCATGCTCTCGAGACTCCCTCAACCTCCTGGTTGTCGTCTCGAACCTCGAGAGGATCTCTGCGTTTTCTTGCTCCAAGTTGTGGCACCGAGTCTCAAGGCCGCATTTTAAAGCTTTAAGCTCCTCTGGCTCCTTCGAGAGAGCCTCAGCATTCTCCACGGCTGCAACCCTCTCGGCGGTTAACGTAACAATCTGCTCTTCCTACGAGCCGCATTAATAGGCCAGCTCGGCAATCTCCCACCTCTTCTTCTTCAGAACGCCAGTTTTTGATGTTATCTTCTCGTCTTGAGCCTTCAACTTGGCTTCATAGTCTCTCACCATGAGATTTGCACTCCCGAAAAACTAAAAGGAAGAAGATTGTAAGATGATGTCGCATAAGAAATAGGTTAAAGCACATTGAGAAATGCTTACAATAGCCCCCGCTCGAGTCATCTCGCGGTATCGGTTACCCTGCGAGAGTTCTTCCAGCTCAGGCATTCCCTTCCTCTTGAGCTGAATCTGCCGGAACAGACGTGCCGGCGCTTCGCTGTCCTCGACAAAAGGGACAGAAGTATGCTGGTACCGGAAGTCGACGACATGGGGATATCCGACAACTTCCTCTCGGTTGGTCGTATCAGCTTTGACGGCTTGTACGTCATGAACTTCTGTTTCTTGGGGAATCACCGGTTGTTCCCCAAGTGGTATCTCGTCAGCAGTTACAGCGCCCATCGAGACAGCGGGAGAAAGCAGAGGTAGCTCTTCTCGCAAGAGCCCTTGCTGTTGGCTGACGTCATCCGCATTTTCAATTGGCCCCTCATTCAAAGGAGATCGGGTTGGGCCACTCCTGCCGGTCTCCTCCTCAGTACTTGTGGGCCTCCTTCTCTTAACAGGTCGGCCAGTGTCGGGTGAACCGCCCCCGTGAACTGGAGTACCGATGGTATCGGCGTAGGAGGGGAGAGATGCGAGATTGATTTTTCCCATTCTCGGATTGCGACTTGGCGAGGAATCAGTAGCTGCATTTTCATCCAAATATTTTGTCAGCACAAGCAATAATATCGGTAAACAATACATGGTTGAAGAATAGCTTACCTCGGCTAATTCTCTTTAGAGCGGCTTGGATGCGGACTTCGCTGATATCAGGCCAGTGCTGGTGGCTCAGTGTCCTAATGGCTTCTACTTCTTCTAAGAAAGATTCGGTGCCACCTTGCGACCACTTGGAAAGCCGATCTGCACCAAAGAAGAAAACAGATGAAGTGGATCAGTAGAAGTGCAGTAAATTCAGATCTCGGAGTCATACCAATGTTAGCATTGAAATAGCCGTTCAAAACTATGGAGGGGTCTTCAAAAGAGGCATCGTTAATCTTGATATAGAAGTAGGCCCGGTTCCAGAAGTTCACTTTAGACGGCTTCCCGGTGATTACATTGTACTTCGAGACCATCTTCCCGTAGAAGAATCCCGTTTTTGCCGTAATACTAGGCATTGTAAGCTCCTCGAAAAGACGAACCGACATCGAGATGCCCAGCTCGGCAGCAAGGATGGTAAGGGTGACCAGAATTCCAATCATGTTGGCAGTATATTGACCGAGAGCTATCCTCCTCCTATGGCAGTATGTCGTCAAAAACTCCGGTAGAGGCCACCATAACGAACAATTGGTGAACCACGACTCATAGACGCATGCATATCCTGCAGGAGGAGTCCAAGGCCTCTGATGGTCAGCCGGGATGAGGAATGAGAATCCCGCAGGCGGATTGGTCTGAAGAATCAATCTACGAACACTCTTGAACGTAGATCGAGTGGGGAAATGGTTCTCCCATCTTTGGTTCTTCTTAATACTCGAACGACGCTCCTGCTCTGGATCAATTTCTTCGTCAAATTCAAAGTCGGCTCCAGTCCAGCGCATCGGAAGCAGGTCAGCTAGATGAAGGCTTATTTCCTTCTCGGTTGCGGCTTTATCCTTGGTAGTAGGAGGAAGTTCTTCTGGTTGTCAACTCGGTAATACCTCCTCTGCCGCGTCATCTACGGCAGCTTGACCTGAAGCCTCTCTTTCGTCGAGATTCAGGCTGAATTGAACGATGCTACGCTCGTTCTTGTTCAATTCAGCCAAATCTGCACTCGTCGGTCTCGGAATCATTCCTCCGAGTGTAATCGCTCTGGGGCCGAGAAGTCGCGGGGAGCTACTGTTATCGGAATCGGAGGCGGTGGCAATCGCTTTTCCTTTCAATGAGCAACGGCGGATGGGAGAAGTCATCTTGATCGGAATGTTAAGTTCTAGAGAGAGAAAGAAGAGAGAAGTCAGAGAGAATGAAAATACCTTACTCTATCGAAGCAACGAACAACAGATAGAAGAATCGGAAATGAAAGGAGGCTTTTATAGAAAACTTGGTGCGGAAGACGAGTAGTCGTCATAATTAGGTCTAAAAACCTATGAACGATGACACGTGCCCCACTAATTTTGAATCTCGAGAAAACACGGAAGAAAAACGTGGAAGAGCGCATAGCTGTTACGGGAAAACATACCGAGATAGATTATGAAACTGGGGACGACTTCGACGCTCAATAACCGAGATCACAGCATCAATGGACCCATTCATAGAAATTCATCGGAAAGGATCGAGATGACACTTTCGATGAACTGGGGGGGGGGACTTATTGTTGGGGATATATTGCATCTACCCCCATAGGCCCATCTTGACGAGATCTCGGCCCAAAGTAAGTATCAAAGTCGGCCCAGAGGGCCCAGATCACCGACTTCAAGGTGTATATATAAAGAGAAGGTTGAATTGAAGAGGACACACACAGACATTGGAGAAGAAGCCTAGAAACTAGGGTTCTATTTGACTTACTTGTTCTTGCTTTATTCTTCAAATAAACACTCAAATTCATTCATTAAAAACTCGATTTGTTCTCTAAATCAACTATTTGCCAAAACTCACTATCGAAATCGATAATCGCTCAAGATCACCGATTTCAGATTCAACAGTAATCAGTCATGCTCTCGCGCTATTCCAACTACTCTAGCAACTAGTATGATAAACAATCATGGTGTAGAAATCTATAGATAACCTTAACAATCCTATGATCATCAGTTTGACATTAAGCTCATAAAATGCCTAAGTCTAGCAAGGTTATTACTCAGACATGATAGATGCAAATATAATCATATAATGAATAGACATCATAGATAAATCCACTGGATTTCCAAAGAGGCTCTGAAGGAGTTCTTCTCTTCTTTCAAAACTTAAAAAAAAAAAGATTAAAAGAAAGCGTAGCCGTCAACAATGGCTTAGAAAAGATGATATAGGGTTTAAAACACATTATGGACTCTTTCGAAATAAGGAAAACTTCTGGGTCAAAACTACATTTCTTAGAAGTTGATAAAAACTCATCGGGCAGTGTTCTATAAAAGTGACGATCAATACTCGTGTTTTTGTTGTACAACACTAGACCACAATTTCCTTTCGTGCGTCAGACATACCAATCTTCAGTAGAACAATCATAACTTTTGGTCTAGGATCTTGATTGACCTCAAACCAGTATAATTGGAAAGCTAACTCAAATCTATATATTTTGTCAAAATATAAGCTCAATCGCATCTTGGGAAGTTCCCCATATATATCTAAACTTCTGAAGCACCTGCACAATATTGCACCTCAAATAGCTTTAGAATCTCCAAAGTTGCCCAAAACGTACCTAGAACTGAAAAGACTCTAAAATAGACCCTAAACAGATATAATAGACTCTGAATAAGACTTATACCATGACCTAAAAATAGTAAAAACCATGGTGTACAAATTTCCCCAGACTTATCATTTTCTCACCCTCAAACAAAACATAGAATGAACTGTGGAAAAGGTTTGAAAATGTTAGGACTCATCTTTTTAAAAACCACCACTTTCACCTCTACAATTTGCAAGCCATATAAAATTAGTGCCAACTTTCGAGGCACTTCCATCTAATTACCCTTAGATTAGCAACCATATCATCCAGCCCACAGCTTACCATACACCATCTAACATACTCCTCTAGTGACATCATTTCTTAAATAAAAAGTATAGCCTTTATCTTGGAAGTATCAATCTAAAACCGCATGGACCAGGGGCGGATGCAAGATAATATTTAGATGGGGGCACATAATTTTGTTTCGATATGTAATAGTTATAAGGTTAGGATGCATTTCTTAAACTATGAGCAATTACTGAAGAAAAATGAAAATTAGATGGGGCACGTGCCCCCGTACCTCATCACCTCCGTCCGCCAATGGCATGGACTCTTACCGCAACAGGTATCTGAACACACATTCAGTCTTCTCTTATCCTTTTCCTCTCTCTTTTCCCTTCTCTAAATCTTCTCTCTTTTTTATTATATATTTTCTTCTCTTTTCCATCTTTGCAAGTGTAGGCGAATAGAGAAGTCATGGGAAATGTTCATACCCCTCACTTCCAAGTTTGTGTGATCATTCATTTGAATTAGAGTAATGGGGGTCATATGAAATTTTCTTACCTCTATGCATCTTAGAAATCATACCAATCTTTTCTTTTCTTTCTCTTTCTAGATGCCGAAGAGAGGAGAAAGGGAACTAGAAGCACACAAACTTTTACCTTCCAAACGTGCAGAAAGAATAAGATTATGTGTATACCAAGCCCCAAGACAAGTGATTGTGGTAGATTAGGTTGGAGGTCAACTTTGATTCCTTCAGAAATTCTCAGCAAGCGTGAATGTTTGTAGCAGGTAATCCACTTTGGTGTTTCCATTCAGTATACCATGCAGTCAATAACTTCAAAGAATTGTGCTAGAGAGTGGTTATGTGGTTAGTTTTTCAAAAAAAGTTCATCATCTCCAACTGACTCTATTTTGACTCAATAAAATAATATAACTGAAACTCAAAAACAAAACACAGCATCAATACACTACAAGAAATATGTACATTCTTAGCGCCGAAATAATACTATAATAGGTGTTTCATAATGAATTTATAAATGATATGTCATCAGCAGCCATCATAGGTACCAATTACTTTGACAATACTTGGATGATATTATTAACTTAACTATAACACTATCTTTTGTTACAAATTGATTACCATTCATATGATAGGTCCTTCTACAATAGCAATTATATATTATTATAATTTTATTTATAGCATTGTAAAATGTTTTACAATGTTGGGTGGAAATTATAATTAAAATAAAATAATTGAAAATTAAACTAAAATAATTATAATTAAAAATAAAAGAAATTTTATTTATAAACTAAATTTAGTTTACAAATAAATTCTGGTTTACAAAAACTAACAAGAATTAAGAAAATCTAAGTAAAACCAGGAAAAAAAACTAAACTAGAAATAAAATTTTCTTTTTCTTCTTCCTATTTTAAGGATCTGCAACAAAGGAAACATATCAATCAACATTCAAAAGACACTAAATACGAAAGAGATTCAGGTATCACCTACTCTTCTTCCTGCCGTAGTGTCCTTTAAGATGAACACACAGAAGGTTTGGACAGAAACTTACCTCAACAAGCTCAGCAAGATGAAATTGTAGAGCATAGGCCATTTCCCTTCTCTAAACTTTTTTTTCTTTTTTGATTATATATTTTCTTCTTTTTTCATCTTTGCAAGTGTAGGCGAATAGAGAAGTCATGGGTAATGTTCATACCCCTTACTTCCAAGTTTGTGTGATCATTCATCTGAATTAGAATGGGGTCATATGAAATTTTCTTACCTTTATGCATCTTAGAAATCACACCAATCTTTTCTTTTCTTTCTCTTTCTAGATGCCGAAGAGAGGAGAAAGAAAACAAGAAGCACATAAACTTTTACCTTCCAAACGTGCAGACAGAATCAGATTATGTGTATATCAAGCCCCAAGACAAGCGATCGTGGTAGATTAGGTTGGAGGTCAGCTTTGATTCCTTCAGAAATTCTCAGCAAGCGTGAATGTTTGTAGCAGGTCACTTTGGTGTTTCCATTCAGTACACCATGCATTCAATAACTTTAAAGAATGGTGCTAGAGAGTTGTTAGGTGGTTAGTTTTTCAAAAAAAAAGTTCATCATCGCCAACTGACTCTATTTTGACTCAATAAAATAACATAACTGAAACTCAAAAACAAAACACAGCATCAGTACACTACAAGAAATATGTACATTCTTAGCGCCGAAAATATGCTATAGTAGGTGTTTCATAATGAATTTGTAAATGATATGTCATCGGCAGCCATCATAAGTACCAAATGTACAAATACTTTAACAATACTTGGATGATATTATTAACTTAATTATAACACTATTTTTTGTTACAAATTGATTACCATTCATATGATAGGTCCTTTTACAAAGCAATCATATATTGTTATTATACTTTTATTTATAGCGTTGTAAAATGTTCTACAATGTTAGGTGGAAATTATAATTAAAATAAAATAATTGAAAATTAAACCAAAATAATTATAATTAAAAATAGAAAATAGAAAATAAAAGAAATTTTATTTATAAACTAAATTTAGTTTAAAAATAAATTCTGTTTTACAAAAACTAAACAAGAATTAAGAAAATCTAAGTAAAACCAGAAACAAAAAACTAAACTAGAAATAAATTCTTCTTTTTCTTCTTCCTAATTTAAAGATCTGCAACAAAGGAAACACATCAATCGGCATTCGAAAGACACCAAATACGAAAGAGATTCAGGTATCACCTACTCTTCTTCCTGCTGTAGTATCCTTTAAGATGAACACACAGAAGGTTTGGACAGAATCTTACCTCAACAAGCTCAGCAAGATGAAATTGTAGAGCATAGGCCATCTCTGGGTAAAACCTGCAAACATAGACAAAACATAAAGGAGCGGAACGAGCTATGATGAGCCATTGTGGCATGGATTCGAGTCAACTGAGCCATGAGTTCTCTACGCTGAGGCAGTGCTGGCATGTTATATATTTTCACCTGAAGAAACACAGTTAACGTTACATGCCACCTCGAGAATTGTAAGAAACTTTCATGAGAAGGCACCAAACCTGATTGTTGATGATGTTAACTAGGATAAGATTAGACGTATTCACCTTCCAATCAGTAGGAGGAGGAGGAGGAGGACATTAAAACGACATTAAAACGACTCGAAATACAATATATAGACTCTCAAACCAGATGCATTAAAAGTTTAGCTATTGATGGGGCATTCCCTCTATGAGATTGAGTTCATATTTCGACCCAAGATATTTCTTTGAGTTACCTTTCCAATTCCACCGGTTTGAGGTCAATCATGATCCTTGATCGAAAGTTAAGCTCGTTTTACTAAAGGGTGATATGTTTGACCCGCGAGAGGAAGATGTCGAAGATGTGAAATACTATTGAGTGACACACAAATGGTGTTGATCGACACTCATCTAAAATCAGAAACCGACAGATTTAATAAAATTTCAAAAATTGCAATTTTGCCAAAAAGTTCTCCTTATTTACAAAAGAGCCCAGAACATGACCTAACTTATAAATATATATATATATTATTTTCATCCAATTTTTAGGCTATGCTTGATTTGAGAAAATGAGAGAAGAGAAGAACTCCCTTGGGAGTCTTCTTGAAACTTCTATGGATTTATTTTATGATTTCTATCAAGTTTCTGATTATGTTTTCATTAATCTCGCTGAGTAATCATCTTGCTAGATTTAGGGATTTCTAGCTATTAATGTAAAACTGATAGTCATTGATTGCTAGGATTACTTACTGATTTCTACACCACTGTGGGTTGTAATACTAGGATATAGAGTAGTTGGAATAGCACAAGAGTGTGAATACATGAACCTAGAATCAAAGAATAATTGAGAGGCATGAGAGCGTACCCAATAAACAGAGCCCAAACCCTGATGGGTTAGATACCTATACGCAGCGAGAGTTGGCCTAGGATTTAGGTGAACATTATCGAATATTGCTTACTGTTTGTTTGATTCATCAAGTTTTTAGCAATTGGAGCTTGATTAGAGTTAGACATCTAAATATTTAAAAGCATGCGAGAGCTGGGTAACTTACTATAGAAGTCGAGTTCTTGAATTAAACCTATAAAACCCTTAGAATCCTTAATTTTTATTTTGAATCTCTTATTTGATAAACCCTAGATCTAACGCTTTATCCATTAGCTTCAAATATTCCACTTATTGCTTTGTTTTATTGCTTTCTACTTGATGGCTTAACTTAGTTTGAAACCATAAGTCTATTTTGTGATGCCCAGTCCATGTAGATTTGATCATTAAGTACTATGATGACACTCTTTTTTAAGAGAGTTGCTTGAGTTTAATCTGACATATTGACACACTAAACCTTTGAAGTTCTTCCCCGTGAGCCTTATGAGCTAGCTCGAGCCGACATCAAGTTTATCGCTTTCTCGCCAGAGATCCACCAAATCTTTCACGAGCTCGGCCTCACGTTTCTGAGCAGCTCGTACTGCTGTTTCACCCCATCAATACAAGAAAATATCACGGCGTCAGAAGCCTTGAGCTCTTGGATCTTCTCATCTTTGGTCTTCTGGCTAACCTCCAGCTGCTAGAGCTTGCCTTCCAAAGCAACATTCTGAGCTGACTCCTCCTAGTTTTTAGCACGGTAGTTGACCTATGATATATGAAGCCATCAACCCCTTCCCTCACTGTTTTCAATTGAGCCACCAAGGAAATGATGGGCATGATCCGATTATCGGTCTATGCCAGAGGGATCACTCGTTTGATTTAAGTCTTCGTAATAAAGTCTCAAGCTCCTTACAACGCGATCATATACACACCATGGATCCACTCGATGAAGGTGATTCCATCGACCTACCATCAATGTATCAAGTTCTCAGGGAAAGACGTACAAATTCGTACACTCCAATGAGACCAACAATCTGCGAGGGAGCTCCTCGTTGCTACAGTCAAAATTCAACAATCGACTTCCCACGTCAATACGGTGGTGAGGCTGATTCACAAAATCTATCCCCAGAAAGAAGAAGTCCTCAAGGTCAGCCTCGACGATGCCGATCCAACTAAAACTGTCAGGGTCAAAACCTACTTGGCCGACGAATTGAAAGATCAGATAGTCTCTTTCCTAATGAACAATATTGAGACTTTCGCCTGGACGACCACATATATGAAAGGAAAAAACCTGTCCATTACAATTCACGAACTAAATGTTGATCCCACCATCAGTCAAAAAAGAAAGAAGCTCAGCCCCGAGCGATCGAAGGAAGTAAACAAAGAACTCGATCATTTTCTCAGGGCAGGGTCAATCGTTGAAGTACGATAGTTAGAGTGGATTTCTAACCAGGTTGTCATAAAGAAGAAATATGGTAAAATAGTACGTTTGTGTAGATTTCACTAACCTCAACAAGGCGTGTCTGATAGCTTCCCCCTCATGCATATCGATCGACTTGTGGAATCAACAGCCGGAAATGAGCAACTAACGTTCATGGATGCTTTTTCCGGATATAATCAGATATTGGTGCACCCAGACGATAGTGAAAAAACAGCATTCATTACAGATTGAGGGACATACTGCTACAAGGTCATGCCGTTTGGCCTTAATCGGTGGGCAAGTGTCTGCCCTTATATGATCTCCTACGCGGGAACAAGAAGTTCGTATGGGATGAGAAATGGGAGAAAGCGATTGAAAAACTGAAGCAGTACATGACGATGCCACTGGTGCTGTTGAAACCCGATGAAGGTGACAATCTATAACTCTACATTGCGATCTTCTCTAAGGCGGTCAGCAGCGTCCTCATTAAAAAGGATCGAGGAGAACAGAAACCAATCTTCTATACGAGTAAGCGCGTGACCTACATGCCACCCTACTCTTGGGAAGATAAAGCTCAATGTTGTCACTTCGGCAAGGAAGCTACGACCATACTTCTAGTCCCATTCTATAGAAATCATGACTGACCAACCACTCCAAAAAATAATGCAGAACACTAACCAATCAGGCCGGCTGTCAAAGTTGGCTATCGATCTCAGCGAGCACGATATCACATACAAGAACCGAATAGCAATAAAATCACAGGTTCTCGCTGATTTCACGGTCAAACTAGCACCCAATCTCGAGCAAGATCTTATTCTTCTGAGTAAAATTTGGATCTTGCATGTTGACGGCTCTTCCACAAACAAAAGATCAGGGGCCTGTGTGCAACTTTAATCACCGACCAGCAAATTAATCCACCAATCCTTCAGCTTCAGATTCACGACATAGAAAAATGAAGCCGAGTATGAGTTCCTCATCGCCAGACTCTGTTTGGAAAAGGCCGTCAAAGCTAAACGACTAAACGCCTACTGCGTTTCATAGCTGGTCGCGAGCCAGTTCAATTGAGACTGTGATGCTAGAAATGATCGGATGGACACATATCTTAAGGTTGTTCAAGACCTCGCCAAGGACTTCAAGTTCTTCGAGCTCACAAAGGTTCCCCGAGGAGAAAACATCTGCGCCAACACACTCACAGAAAGCTTCGCGATCAAGTGAAAAGAACGAACCCGATTCATCGAATCAAGCGCCCTAGCATCAATCCGTTGTAGTTACTCCCGACTGGATAATCCCGTTCATTGAATACCTCACCTAACAGCATCCTACCATCGGACAAATATGGGAGGCTCGCCGTCTAGAATCCAAAAGTATGAACTACATCGTAATGGATGAGAAACTTTACCGATGGAAGGCAAACATGGTTCTCCTCACTTGCATTTACGGTGAAGAAACAAGGCTGGTCATGTCTGGAACCACGAGGGAGCAGCAGGGAATCATTCAGGTGGGCGAGCATTGGCCTTCAAAGTAAAAAGTCCCAAACATTTTTGGCCGATTATGGTCGCCGATTGTGAGGCTTATGCTCAGAAATTAGACATGTGCCAATGCCACGCATTGAATATACATTGTCTCACTGAACTACTGTGCACCACAACAGCACCTTATCTGTTTATGCGCTGGGCCATGGACATTGTTGGTCTCGTGCCAAGTTCTCGGCAACAATGCTATTTGGTCATCATGATCAATTACTTCACAAAGTGGGTGGAGGCGGAGGCATTTGTCCAGATCACCGACAAAGAAGTTCAGAGTTTTGTCTATAAGAATATCATATGTTTCCTCGGTCTTCCCTATGAAATCGTGACAAACAATGGCCCGCAGTTCACATCAAACAACTTCCGGGAATTATGTAACAGATGGAGTATTCATCTCAGTACATCGACACCGAGATATCCACAGGGAAATGGCCAAGCTGAGGCAACCAACAAAGTCATCGTCAACGGAATCAAGAAGCATCTTGATCTAAAGAAAGTCCACTCTGCAGATGAATTAGACGGGGTCCTTTGATCACACAGAACAACCCTAAGAGGCGCGACCAAGACGACCCCCTTTTCCTTAGACTTAACCAGTCTAGCTGTAACAAAAAATACATAATCTATACGAGAAATTTTCTTAAGACACACCTCCTGCCGAGCAACGGATAACACGATCCTCTCGGAGTGTAAGGCTCTTCACCGAGCAATTGACAACCCAACCCGTCACAGTAGCTCTGACGTATTTTCGAGTAATCAACACCGATGGTCATCACGATTCACTCCTATCATCGAACGACAATCTGGAATGTCATGTTTGTAGCAATCGAGGTGTCAGAATGGCCAAAATGGCCAGAAGCAGACCCTCGAATTGTCGATATCTACGTCTCTAGAAGAAAACGTATTCATACTCGAAATCCGACCAACAGCTATGTCCTGATCATACATGTAGTTTACGGATCCTACCTAGTCATGGACCGTGCGTATCCTCATCGGACGCTATGGGACAACTAACGAAATGGCAACTTTTGATATATTTACAATCTCTATTTGCTGTTTGGCCGACCAAAAACTCATTGAGATTACGTTAAAACTTGTCAAATATTGTTTAAAAACAGAACTCTTACTGAAACAAACTCATTAGTTAAAATATTGTTTCTTAGCCCGGTGTAACGATCGAACGCTTACTGAACGAACTTTAAAAGTATGTTGCTTTAAATTTTGATTTTTTCTAAGTGAGGTCCTCCAACTAAGGACTTACGAGATAACTTTAAATTCAACCACAACGATTCAGACTTTAAAGTCGCCCAAAGGCACTTCAAACCGATCAAAATTAATCATTGCCGCTTTGAATGATTCTCTAATCCTATCAAACGAGCAAAGATAACAGAAAAATGAGATCACAGTTAAAGTCGAACAAAGTGAAAAGTACTACAACATTAAGGACTCGCGGGCCCTGAAACGAAAGTCCGAAAAAAAAAACTAAGGCAACAAAAACAACATAAAATCTATTTGGGGGCTTCCTGGTCCTGGTCCTCCACCACAGGATCTCCGGCTTCGTAACTTGGCACCGTGGAGCGATCCTCAATCTCTTCCACCGGTTCAGAACGCTTGCTATCGACCCACGACTCTAACGGATCCTGAACCCGAGCCTCACCATCAGTCTCGACTCTTGGCTTTCAACTGGATCCTGACCGTTTACCGGATCATCAACTGGAACCAAATCCCGAGCAGTATGAGTCTCTTGGTCAATTTCAGAATTGACCTGGCCTTCAGAGAGATCAGCCGGTAAATCAGAATTGGGTTGTTCCTCCGAGCAATTGCCGAGAGAATGCACCAGGATCTGCAGGCTGATCGTGATTGTCGGGTCAATCAATTTTAAATTTGACCCGAATGGATTAAAATCCAAAAGGATGCGCCAGTTGACGTACTTGGATGGAAGGATAAGAGGGGACATAGACAAATCAGCTTCTGGGATATCACCAACTGCGAGATCAGCTTCCCATTAGAATATTGACTAAATATAGAACAAAGAACGGACAGTGATGAATCCCTTATGATGAGATCCTCTTTGTCCCTGATTCTATGAAGGATGATCTCCTGGTTTGAGAGAGAAAGAGGTTGATTTCAGATGGGATGGATGGTTTGATGGGATGATCTTCAAAAATGATCTATGGACTGATCATATCTTGTGTAGATGGGTCTAAGATCAAGAGAATGAACTCTGTTTGAGATCAAAGACAAGTTTTGCTTGCAGAGAATGAACTTCTAGCAATCAGTGTTCAAAGATGAACAAATGATTCACAGATTTAAAGAGAGTTTTTGATTAAGAAAAAAGATGAATAATGTTTCTGAAACAAAAGAAAGTTTAAGTAGAGAAGAAGGAATTCAAAAAGTCTTAAAATTGTAGAAAAATAAGAAAAAATTAATTAAAACTAAAATTGTCTTGAACACTAAATATTAATTATTTTGGCTGATTTCTTGACTTGGTTTTCGTTGATGGCCTTTCAGAAAAAGAGAATGGATCCTCAACTTAGGTATTGATCTTCTTTTAGACTGAGAAAAAGTCTCAAGTCATCCATGAGCTGATCCACATCTTTTCCATCTTGTTTGACATTATTTTCATAGCCAAAATAAGCTCATTATGCTCCATTCCAGACTTAGGTTCATCTTCAAGCTTTCCATTTAGCCATCCCGGTTTATCCTTTGCCGCATAGTCTTCTAGCTCAACCATAGTTTCATCATCCCCTCCTCCTTTGAAAAGATTTGTCCTTAAATCTATATCTTCTACATCAAAAGAAAACAAGTAAGAAGCGAGACAAATGATCAAGAAAATAAGCATGAAAGCAACATCAAAGTAAGATTTTGGACAAAAACTTCCTTGGAGTTTTGAATCCATTTTCCTCAAGTATTTCCATCTCCAAATCTCTGGCTGATAAGCATGGTATCTTCTCTTGTTCTTCACACTCCTTTGGGACAGATCCTGCTTTTCCTGGAAATTCAAAACAAAGCCTGTATATCCAGTGTTATATATGTGCAATACATGTTCTTAATCTAATCAATAACAAAGAGTTTCTTTCTGAGAACAATTTTTACTTGTTTCAGAGTTTCAAATATCTATCAAAGTAAGTGTTGTAAACCAGAATGGTTACAAGGCATGTGATAACATAGTTCCTAAAGAACAACTTCAAAACAGACACAAGTTTCTCAAATTCAGAACACAAAAGATCAAGTTCAAATTGAGAATTACTTAACCACGGCTCAGCATGTTATCAAAGAAAGTGTTACAAACCAGAATATCATCAAAGCTTAGAACAACATCATTCTCAATGTGTGATCTCAAAACATACCAAGATTTTCCAGTTTCAGAACATAAACTAGCAAGTTCTAAATCAGAATCAAGAACAAACTCGGTTTCAGCCCTAAGTGCTTTCAGTTCATGCAACTTTCTAGGTTTGTTCATGGCATAAGAAAATGCAAGCAAATCACCATGGACTATTTTATGCTTACAACAATTCAAAACAAAGCCATTTTCTTTGAAAACAAATGAATCAAACAATTTTCTAGAACATAAAACATGTTGTTGTAGAACTTGTTCTAATGACTTTTCATGATGATCAAAGCTTCTATTATGTTTCATAAACTGCTCAAGACTCAAAATATGATCAAAATTGATGTCATTAACACACTAGAAATGTTTTTTTATCAGAGAGTTTATCAGGTTCAAACACTTTAAAATAATTAATCATGTTATCAAAAACAGAGTGAAAAACACAAAATTCTTTTATTTTTTTCAAACCAAAATGTTTTACATCACTGGAACTAACCATAACAAATATTTCAGGTACATAATTAACCATATCAAGATCCTTACAGTACCCTTGATAGTTCAAAGAGAATGACTTAGCATATGTTTTTGCTTTAATGCTGGGCTGCTCCAACTCTTCTTCTGATGGTGAACTCTTTTGTGCTTCTTCTGTTGGGTTTTCTTCTAAGACCTGAGACACTGAAACAATACTACTGGGTTGCACCGGTTTAAAACAGGTTAGTTAATCACAATCACTACTGATAACAAGTTTAGATTGAGAAGAGAAAAGAGAAAACTAATTTTCTATCTCAATTTCTTTTATTACCTTAGATGGCTCTGTTTTCAGCTCTTGGATGATCTGCTCCTGCTTGCTGCAACTCATTGGGTCAGTAACCTTTGAGGAAGGTTGTTTGGATGGTGTCACATGCTGGTCTTTTGCAAACTCCTTGATTACTTGTTTTGCAATCCTTTTGAAATCATCTTGAAACAGTTGGTTGTGCAAATAATCAAGTTATGCTTGTTGTTTCTGGGACTTCTTTATGGGATCACGACCATAGCAAGCACCTTTCTATCCTCTAGCATGTCTAGAATGTTCTCTGCTCCTCCTAATTGGTTCCTCTTGTCTCTCTGGTCGTGCCTTTTCCTGCACAAAATCAGAATGATTAAAAACCAATCTTTCTTTTCTTAACAAATTCTGTTTTTTTTTCAGCAAACTCTTTGTAGAATGACATAATGGATCATGATGTGTGCTCCTCCTGTTTAGCCTTTCCAGTGACCTCCTAGATTGTATCATTTCCTGCTCATAACAAGATTCATCAATAGCGTAGGAATCTCTTTTTCTCATAGACTTTTCTCTTCTTTCCAAAGCTGCTTTTGTAGCAGAATTAAACATGTTGTAATCTAACTCCTTTTCAGGACGTCTCCTCCTGCCATTGGTTCCTCCAGACATGGATTCCTTTAAGACATTCAACAACAAAATTAGCACAATAACAGATAGCCAAAGCCTTACTACTCTCAAGTGTTTCTCTCTAATTTTTTGTGGGTTTTCTCTATGAATCCAATAGCTCAGCCACAAACAAAGATCAAGTTTTTAGAGATCAGTTTCCCAACCCCAAAACAGAAGAAAGAGATAGACAGATTGTAAGATTTTTGTTTGCAAGAGGTTTTACCACCAGAGGCTGGATTTCTCTTCAGCCAAGTTAAATTTCTCTTCAACTTTTTCTTAAATCTTTTCGATTTGTTTTTTTTTTTTTTTTTTAAATCTGGTTGGCCCTCTTGCAGATACAACATATAGAAAGATAAGAGATTTTTGAGAAAATTATAGAGAATAGAAATCAGATTCCCCAAAACAAAGAGAAGAAATCAAAAGTTTGAGAATCAAACCCCGATTTTGAGAGTTTCAGATTCAAACCCAGATCAAGAACCTTCAAATCTGCTATGATACCACATGATGAATCCCTTATAATGAGATCATTTTTGTCCTTGATTCTATGAAGGATGATCTGATGGGTTGAGAGAGATATGGGTTGATTTCAGTGATGATGGATGGTTTGATGGGATGATCTTTAGAAATGATCTATGGACTGATCAGATCTTGTGTAGATAAGTGTAAGATCAATAGAAAGAACTTTGTTTGAGATCAAAGACAAGTTTTCCTTGCAGAGAATGAGCTCCTAGCAATCAGTGTTCAAAGATGAACAATGGATTCACAGATTTAGAGAGAGTTTTTGATAAAAAAAAAAGTGAATAATGTTTCTGAAACAAAAGAGAGTTTAAGTAGAGAAGAATGATTTCAAAAAGTCCTCAAAAAGTCCTCAAATTGTAGAAAAATAAGAAAAAAATAATTAAAACTAAAATGATCTTGAAAACTAAATATTAATTATTTTAACTGATTTCTTGACTTGATTTTCGTGGATAGCCTTTCAGAAAGAGAGAATGGATCCTCAACTTAGGTATTGATCTTCTTTTAGACTGGGAAAAAGTCTCAAGTCATCCATGAGCTGATCCACATCTTTTCCATCTTGTTTGACATTATTTTCATAGCCAAAATAAACTCATTATGCTCCATTAAAAACTTAGATTCATCTTCAAGCTTTCCATTCAGCCATCATGTTTTATCCTTTGTCGCATAGTCTTCTTGCTCAACCATAGTTGCATTCAAACAGAGTAATTTACATTAATTCAAGCAGTAGTACCTCTTGCAATGCGTCTTCGCCACTGCTAAATCTTCGGAAAGCTTATCTCCAGCCAACGATGATGGCTGAGGATGGCGACTGACTGAGCATCTTTGAAAAAGTTATCGGGATATGCCTTGGTATTAGGATGGACAACTGCAAAACAGAAGACAAGATAATGGTTAAAACTTACAAAAAGAAATAGATGCTCGGTGCAAACTATCTACCGAGCCTAGGACTCTACAGCATGCGATAATCATTCTTCGGTGGTTCTTGGAAAGCATGCTCATCCGATCTAATGAAGAAGTAGAAGCATTGTCAATGGTCTGTCTTGTTGGATGACCGGTCAGGTTGTTCGAACCCGGCCTCATCTTCACTGAGAAAAGGACATTTGGCGTGGCCTTCGTCATTGTCAATTCCTCGAACACATGGACGCTCATAGAGATGTCGGCCTCGGCGGCCATCACAATTAAGGCTATGTCTGTCCTAAAGGACACATTCACAACTGGGGTATAACCACGTCTCAACCCGAGCAGTACAATGTGATTAACCGTGGAATGGGAAACAACAGCTTGGTATCCTTCTGGAAGTAGGACTCATAGACGCACTGATATCGACAAGAGGGGTCCATGGTCTTTGGTCGTACATCGGGATAATGAAAGTAACACAAGTTCCGACACACTCACTCAATAATTTCTTCACACTCCCAAAAGTCGTCTAGGTGTATTGCACATTCCCCCAGTTCTGGCCCTCCACGACTGACGGCCGCACAAGCTCAGGAGGGAGAGTCGGCATCTCCTCAAAGATTCCACTTGGTATGTAACGGATCGGGTGTAGGAGTTCGTCTCCTACGCGGATCACCCGATCATCAGTGGAAATTCCCTCGGAACAACTAAAGTCTTCGTCGCCAACTTCAACTATCTCATGATCATCAACCGCACCCTTGACCACCCCATCTCCTCTTAAAAACAGCTCTTCGGCATCAATGGCTAACGCACGGTGAGTGGGATCGAATCCCGCCATATCCTTCAGCACATCATGATAAATCAAACTAAAGATGTCTAAAGGGCTCCCATGGCCCGACAAATCTCTGTCCCGACTCGACTCGAGGCTATGGCCTTTCCCTTCGTTCCCTATACAGCATGTTGCTCGGAGACATAGTTTTTACTCGAAGAACAGACGGAGAACGAATCGCAACCGCAGAAAATTGACCTAACCTACAACAGTTAACCAGAAAGCTAGAGAGACAAGTAGAGGTAGAGAAAGAGAGTACTTGTGAACGCGGAGAAGAATGAAGAGAAAGAGAAGGGGTCACCTATTTATAGAAGAAGAACAACTGATCTCTAGGCAACATCATTATTAGGTCTACAAAAACCTAGTGGCCTAGAAGAGTGAACCTAGAAGACCGCCTACTTTTTTGCCTAGTCGCGAAGATTCCACTTCTCGGAGTAAACTGAAACTCGGTTTAGATCAAACCAATTAAAAATGACTAAATCGGCGTTAAACAAAACCAAGTCCAGAAAATACAAACCCTGCAACCAAATCTTAAGGCAAACTGCTTTCACCGAGCAACTGACGATCTCTCTCGAGTTATGTTCAACGAGCAACCAACGGTCTTTGTCACGATCGCTCACGAACTACCTCCCACCAGGCAATTAACGATCTCCTTCGTCACGATCGCTCATGAGTGACGTTAACTGAGAAACTAACAATCTCTTTCGTCACGATCGCTCACGAGTTACTGTCACCGAGCAACTGACGGTTCCTTTCAACGCCAGTTTCTCGCTTGAGCCATTACCGAGAATGATAGGTCATGATCGTCATAGCTCTAGACCAAATTCTCTATTTTCCTGATCTCACTCTATAAATTCACCGAGATCGACTACGCCTCTCACAATTGAATTGGAAGACTTATTGTAGGAGTTGGATTGCATCCCTCCACAAAGGCCCATCAAATAATATATTTACTCTCTTGGCCTATTTTACTCGGCTCGGATCGGCTTAGCTCTAACACCTATCAGCTTAACGCTCATGTTCAGCTGAAACTGCTTTATTCGGCGCCATGAATCTACTGCGCCAGCTCTGCTTTAAAGCATGCTTACTCTGTCCAGTTGTTCGGCCCGAGTAACAGGGTGGGCCCACTAAATCAAGATGATCTAGGGCAAACGAGAAAAGGGGTGTCGCCAATAAAGGGAGGGGAAGACCAACGAGGACGGGATCCAGACTTAAGAAACATAAATTTGACGGCTAGAAATTAGGTTTTTTACTCGGTTGTATTTCTCAGCGCCTTGTACTTTCCAGTTAGCTTAAACGAGCACTAATTACTTTTTCGATTAAACTCTCTTTGTAAACCGTTACTCTTTCATGCTCAATATAAACATCTTTTCATGCTAAAGATATCTTTGAAATAACCCGCCGTTGAGTCTAATATATTTATACCCAGTCCCGACCAAATTCAGATTCACGGCAAAAACATAAAACCATAAAAATTTAAGTTAAATTATCACTGATTTTAAATAACAGTAGCTCAAGATTATAAAATTAAAGTCTCCATTTACTTGCCAAACTAAACATCCTTTGGATTCTTTTTTGTAAACACGAAAAGAATTAAACATGAAGAAGAACCTTCAGTGACATTGGTTCAAGTATATAGAATCAAAAGTGAATAATGGTTAGAAAACCAGAAACCGAATGAATCAGTCCCTGCGACTATGCAAAGAATCCTCCAAATCAAGATCAACCCCAACACATTTCCGAATCGATGAGTTAGCGTGGCAGGAATGATACGAAGAAGAAGAGCAAGACCACTTCTTCTCAAGTTCCTTAAACCTCTCAACATCAAACTTGCGACTCTTGAGCAACTTCCTCTGCCTAGAAAGAAACAACCTCTTCATGAAATCTTGATAAGTTGGGTCCCTCGAAGTCATCAAGAAATAAGCATAACCAACAATAATCCCAGTCGCTGTAGTGAAGAACGTAATCGGTTCCATCACATCCCATGAAAACTCCCAGAAAGTTAGCCTGAAAAACAGTCCAATCTGAACCACTGAGTAACCAAGACCACACCACAGAATC